>PVKH010035740.1:0-11693 GCA_004027955.1 Chaetophractus vellerosus
GATGTTGCTCATGCAAAGCAAGCAGGAAACAGTTGGGGCAGACACAGGGACTTCTGAAGTACAAATGGGAAACTGCAGATAAAACTAGATGGGGCAGTAGCCTGTGTGGGAGCTGCAGGGTCAAATGTCGTGGCCTCTGCACACTTTTAACTGTAATCTTGACACCCATCCCCTCCTCCCCCAGCACAAACTCAAGAGACACAGAAAGCAGGGCTGGCTCACAAGGGAGGAGCCTGCAGAGCTTTGGATGGTAGAGGACTGAGAAGCACTGTTCTCACTTAGATTTTTATCTTTTGGCTTAATCTAATAAATTCGCTCTCATTTGGAAAAGGAAGCTGGAGAGCTTGTTTCCATCTTCAGAAATCATTCAGGAGAGAAACTTACCCAGTCAGTTATGGCATGTGTGTGCAACTAAACTCAACAGAAACACCACTGCCCTCTTCCAAGTCTAGCCCAAGTGCTCAGGATTACATTTGGCTCAGAATAAATGCTCAATAATTATTGTAATGATTCCTTAGTCACAAAACAGGAAATACTTCACACCTTTAGCAAAGAAGTTCACATCTCTATTATTATGAACATCACTTTGTAAATTGTTTATACCCTCTATTCAGGCTAGAGAGAGAAGACTTTCTGAAGGCAGGAATTATGCCTTTTGTATTTTGCAATCTCTAGATGGTACCTGGCATAGCACAGGTGTCCAAGAAACGTCAGGAAAAAGAGTGGCGATGTGGGAACGTACAATGATGTCAAAATCACCATGACCTCTGCCTTTAAAAGCAGCTTATTCCTTCACATGCATATGCTTCTAAATGTCACTATTGCATTAACTGAGTAAAGGGGAAAGTGTATATAAAAAACTAAAATATAAAGGGAAAATATGAAGGTGACAACCGAGTCAAAATAAAGTGTACAGGAATTCAGAAGTGGGACTGATAAATTACAACAAGGCAGGCTGGGAAGGACCCTCTAACTCTGCTTTGGGGAACTGGAGAAGAATGACCAGAGGCTGGGTTTTGATGGAAGAGTAGATGTATTTGGATATAGTAGAGGAAAGAGAGGTGGAAAAAGGTAGAGGAATCAGAATGTGTAAAGGCATAGGGGGAAGAAAGGGTACGAAGTATTTGGGGAAACAGAAATGAAACAGGAAAAGTAGGTCATAAAGGACTTTCTAAGCCATTGCAGGGAGTCTGGGCTTTATTCTTTGGACCAGTTCATCTCAGACTTTAATGTATTTAAGAATCACCTAGGGATTTTGTTAAAATGCAGATTCAAATTCAGTGGTATGTGGCAGTGTCAGAGATTCTGCATTTCCAGCAAGTTTCCGTGTGATGCTGGAACAACTAGTACATGGACCATATAATGAGGAGCAAAGCTTAGACAAAAGGGAGTCAACAGAGATTCTTCATGGGGAGAGTGACATGATCAGGTTTATTTACTAGGAAGCTGACTGGGCTATGTGTGAGGATGGACTGGAGTTGCAGGTATCTTATACATTCTTACTCAGTGATGGTCCCCACGATTTCCCTAATGACTGAATACCAGAGGATGGGAGACTCTTAGAATTGGAGTGGGCCTCAGAGATAATGCTGTTGAACTTTCTCTCTTCACAGAATAGAAAAGAGGTGACGTGACTTCCCCAGGGTCAGAGAGCTAGCTGATGGCAAAGCTGGGGTCAAATACACAGATACTCTAACTAAAATCTATTTAAGAAATGCTGTACTCTTTCTGCCAACTTCCCCACTCCAGGATATCAACTTGCTTTCAGAGAGTTGCACAGTTAGTGAGTATTCACAGAAATTAAGAAGAAAAAGGATGCAGGGGAATAGTCCTTGTCCAGTCTTTCTGAGTAATGGAGCCATGGTATACTGTGCATGCCCAGTTAGGCAAACTCCCATGAATGTCCAGCTTTTAGATTCCACGTGCCCCTTCTTTCCATCCTGCCTCTCTGAAACCTGTAAGAAGTGCAGAATGCCTTGTGGGTCATCAGATTAATGCCTGCCTGCTCTCAGTGGGTACTCCAAGCCTGCTCTGTACGTATAGGAATGCTTAGATGATGGGGGAGGAAGGGACCTAACATAGCTCACATGCCTACTGTGCGCTATATCCACACATGCCCTATTTAACTTAATCCTTACAAGGCTCCTACAAAGAATACAATCTTATTTTGATTTTATACCCCACAAAAGTGAAATTCATAGAAGAGAAAAGGGGAATTGAAAAAAAAAGAGGAAATAGTAAGATGGAGAAGGATTAAAAAAGCAGAGTCATTTCAGTTATCTCTTATACATCGGGCCCAGCCTCGCAAGGAAAGAGCAGAATGGGCAGGGAGAACATGTTGACATTCTCAATGCGTCCCCAAAATGAACGAGACTGTTTTGAGAGGCCACTTCCAGGCTAACAGAGTGCCGATTAAAAAGGTTAAAGGAGTATCCACCAGACACTGTGTTTTGCGCTTACAAAGGGGATCTACATTCTGAAACGGGAAGTAAAATCTGCCGACTCATACAATTCCACGTCTTTTTATCTGCCCAATGTGTGGCCGACACACTGAAAAACAGCTGACTTCAGTCTTCCTCAGATCTTGTGGAAAAGGAGAAGCAACAGAAGCACTTTTTTTTTTTTTTTTTGCTATTAACCAGCTTAGTTTAAATGCCATCTCACTGAGAATTTCACTTGGACTTAGTAAGGATGCGATTTTCTATGAATTGCAAAAGCTGGAAATTTTGAGCTCCATGATCTAAGGGAAAACTGTGATGTGGCCAACTCTGAATGAAAATAATTAAATGTGATAAGAAATTTCATCTACTTCAAAGGGGTAGGATTAAGGTTTACAAATTTAGCAACATAAGACCACAAACAAAGATCTTATTAAAAACTATCAAACACCTCCTCTTCCTTTTACTCCTGCCTTTTGCCATATTAACAATTCAAAGTTATTGACCTATGTGAAAATATGACCCTGTGCCAAGCACTGTTGAATGGATGATCTCATTTAATGCTCATAATTCTATGATGTAGGGACTACTATTACATTTTATGAAGGAAGAAAGGAGAAGCTTAAAAAAGCCAGGATTCCAATGGCTCTGGCAGTCTGACTCCTCTGATAGGTCAAAAAATTTCAGATGCAGGATGCAGGTGTACACCCTTTTTGTTAGGAGCAATGTCCTGGGAGGAGTTACGTACAGAGCGTGGGCACCCATGACGGGTGACCGCCACCTGGCTGTGCAAGCCAAGGGGCTGTGACAGTATTCCACTGGAAGCCAAAAGACTTGCTTGGGCAATGATCACTCAGCAATCATCTGTTGTTACCACCCCTGCCCTTACCCCAACAATTAACCAATATTGAGATGAGACTGTAAACATGGTTACAGCTACCTTTGTAGGAACTTTTTCCATCAACATGAACAGCCTGGAATAAAATCATGCAGATTCAGACCTCAAGACTGGCTCTCTAGAGACGCCAGGTCAGTGACTGATATCAACTCAAGCCGAAATAGGATTTTCCCCCTCCAACTCCATTGGCTCTATTTGGGAAAGCCAGGGCAGTGGTGAAATTCCAGGAGAATTTGCTTCGTTGAGCCACAGGCACTGGGCGAAAGGCAAGCTGCCATATCCCACCTTCTCTCTTCCTGCACTAATTGTGATAGAGAGATCTCTTCTCTGTCTTGGGGATCAGAGACAATGCAGGGGAACCACCACTAGAAGCTGCCATTTGGCAACAGTATCAGAGAGGGGCAGAGTCTATGTGAGGGCTTCTAGAGAGAACTTCTGTCCATTTCAGTTGAGTGAGAACAGATCCCTTTATGGCTCCAAATGATAGTTACCCATTCTCCGTCATTGGCGTGATGGTTGCAGCAACAAGACCTTGAAGTTTCTTCTTCGGGGAGGCCATTGTGCTGCTGGGAAAAAAGTCGGGAAAACATAAAATGTAATTCCTCTCCTTCAAGGAATGCCAGTTAATGATAAAACTACCAGGCAAAGTCCATTCCCAGCTCAGAACTGTAAAATATGCTTACAAGTACACAAACACATAGAGCAAGTAAAAAGAATGTAAACGTTTAGAGCTTAATTCTACTGGGGAGAAAAAATTTATTTTTTTAAGACAGGCGAGAGCAGAGACAGGAGAGTAATGTCCTGGGAAATACTAATAGAAAGGCAGATGAATATGAGGCAGTGTGAATTCAAAGAGTAGGGTAAATAACAGTAGACCCAAGGAAGAACCGGAATGTAACTCAGGGAGGCCGAATATACACGGAATTGTATTACTTAAATTGAAATATGATTAGAAAAACAGGGACATTCCTTTCTCTTTCCGTATCTTCATTCTTTAAACTAGAATCTCACCTAAGATTAGTACTTAAAAGCCTTGGCTTCAGCATGATTTATATGACTATCCTTTCGTATTCTAATTCCGACCAGCTTTGCCTTGTTTTCCTAGTTCTAGTAAATCACGTAAACCGCGTCACAATTCTTTATTCACCTCTCTTCCCCACTAGACCAGGCTTTGGGAGGACAGGGAATGGGTTTTGTTTGCCTGTACTTTCCCTGTGCCTCGTGCGCTGCCTAACACACAGTCCTCAATTAAAAAGCATGAAGACGCTGGTGATCGAATGAGCTGTTCAGAAGGTGGTTGGGTGAAGGCTTTTATTGATGGAGCCCGCTGCTCAGAGTCAACCTGACACAACTCACTTGGGGCAAAAGGATCCCTCACCATCTGGCAGAAGTTGCACAAAACACAGACAATGAGAGATGCCAGCGCCTAGTGGTTAATGGCATGAAAACCTCTGCAGTCAGACTGCTTAGTTCAACTTCCAGCTCTGCCACTTCCTAGTTATAGAAGCATTATTATTTTTTGAGCTGTAAGACATACAAATTCAAAGCCACAAAGGTAAAATCTAACAATCTAAGAAGAAAAGAAAATAGAACCAGGTACAATTTGCTGAAAATTATACAAGACAGTAGACTGATAGCAAATTCAATGATGGCCACAGGTTATCAACAAGAGGGGCTATGTTATCACTCTGAGGTCACTGGCACATTTAAAAAGCCATTATCCACTGTATTTACGATCTGACCCACATAAAGTATTACTTATGTACTGTCTTCTTTTGTTTGGTCATTTATAATAGTTTCTCTATCTATCTATATCTCCAAATGGGAGTATAACTTCTGGAGTACAGAGAGCATATCTTCTCATTTTTCTCTGTCTCTCAAGAGTTCTGGCTCAGGTGAGACCTTGTTGCCTTTGAAGAAAGCCAACGTGATACACCCCTTGCAAACAGCTACATTCCTAATAAGACTTGCTCTTGAAATCAAGCCCAAATCTCACCTAGAGCTTTGCTCTGTATTGGAGGGCCATAAAGGGGGACCTTCCCAGATATATAAGATACTAAGAATTTCTCTGGAATTTCCTAGCTTGAACATGTGCCTAACATGTTGCAGGTTTTGAAGGATAAACATAATCACCTGGCCCATGTGGAAGTCATAAGACTTGGCTCTAATCTTTGGGCTACATGTGACCACTTTTGTTACAAAGGTAGGTCACAGCCTTTGAGGCTCAGAGGCCAGTAACATAGGCTCTGCTGCCACTCCTGCAGGCACCTCAACTCAAGATGCCAACAGCGGAGCCGCCTTCTAGTCCTCCAGATGATTTCTTCCTCTCTTCCTTATAATAGAATGGCTAGAGGCCCAGCTCTATAGCCAGACTTCATGGGTATATAACCTGCTCCGTGGCTTACCAGCTGGGCGGCCTTGGGCCCATTACTTAACCTCTCTGTGCTTCAGTTTCCCCAACTCTAAATGGAAATTTAGAGTTGGGGAAGGACGTTAGCCACTATCATTATCATTCCCTTACCAGCATCATCTTCCCTGTCATCCTGCTTCTGCTGGTGCCTCCTTCCCAACCCTTGCTACTCTTGTCTATTCTGAAAAGAAGTCATTTCCCTTCTATCTGTTATCTTGTTTTCCAGCAATCCTTCCTTCCCCCAACTCATTACCTCTCTCATAACCTACCCGTTTGTTATCTTCTATCCAGTCCAATGGGACAATCCCAGGCAAGGGACCCAGAGAGGCCCAAGAAGGTTTAAGTGATAAGTCCCAAGAGCTAGCTAGATTCAGCACTTTAAAAGGTCTTTGAAATCAAACACTTCCAGTTGTTTACAGTAAACAGACTGGCAAATTCTTGAATTTATAACAACATAGGGCAGTAACACTAAGGAATGGTCAGAAGTTCTGATTGGCAGTTTTCTATGTCTTTGATTTAAAGAAATAAACTTAATTGCCACTGAAATACAGCTTGTTTGGTTAAAAAACAAACAAACAAACATGGGGCTTTGGGGGTGTGGGAGGGGAGTTGGGAATCACTCTTCCACTCCTCTCCTTCATTCCACACAGGCTGCCAGATGAGTCTTCCAGACATTTCTGATCTTGTTTCTTGCCCTGCTCAGAAAATACTAACTTCCCCTGGCTTATAGCATCAGTCTCTGTACAAATCTCTTCATGCCTGCAAAACACTGGCCCAGCTCAACTGTTTGCACCACCTTTACTGCCTGGCCCCTTCTGCCTTCCTTGGCTCCCAGGGCTCTCCCACCTGGATGACATTGTCTCCCACTACAGCCCCTTCAGTCTAGTCAACTTCTAAAAACTCACTTTAAAAGCCAGAGAACATTCCCTGATCCTCTCTGAAAATAATTCCTTACCTCTAGAATACCCTCAAACACCTGATTATTTTACTTATTTTAAACCTTATATGGGAGTTATTAGTTGGGCAGTTTGGGCTCCATTTCTAGACTGTAAGCCATCTGGAGAGAGGGACAGCTTCAAATTTATCTTTGCACTGAGAAACACGCTAAATAAATAAAGTTTGCTGACTCTGTAAACTGCGAAGCCCCTAGACAAAGATATGGGATAAAAGTTCACAACAACTTAAATGGAGAATGATAGATATTTTGTAAATTCAACTTTTAAGTAAGCTTGGGAGTATCGTGCTTTGAAATTCTTCATAAGTAGTATCAAAAGCAAATGGTTGAAATGTTCTACAACCTACATCTTAATGTGAATTTAGAATGTTATAACTGAGATACCAGGGAGGGGTACACCTTATATCTTTATCACAGACAAGAACACTTAGTGCAAAGAATTCAAGTTGCCACAGTCTAATTCTCTTTTTAAAAGGACAAAGTTTCAAGAAAAATAAAGACTCTCTGGGGAAGGCCGAGGACGTAGCTCTTGGCAAGATGAATGACTTGAGAGAGCAATACTTGAGGAAATGAAATAGAGAAACTGAGAAAACATACAAACACACACAAAAACAAAAAAAGCAGAAATACAATTACTTTCCCACAAAGTGAAGGAGTTTGGACCAGATTAATCGCTAACTCTCATGACTTTGAGAAAAAGACTCTACAGCCCCAGCCATGTGGTCTTGGAAAGAATCCGGGGAGTGCTGGGTCCCTCCAACTCCGTCGGTCCCGGTGCTTGCTCCAGGCCGACAGGCTGTCACATCACACACTCCATTCCCCAAGCATAAGTCTTCCGTTTTTCCTCTGGGACTGTCACCGTCTCACCCACCCCGGATCCTCGACCCTCGCGTCAATATGCCCGAATCCCTGGGTTATCCGTCAGTTTCCGTCAGCCCATCAGCGCTCACCCGAGACGCCGCGGGTCCTCTGTTGCCGTGGTAGCCGCAACCGCCGCTCGGCGCAGCCCTGGACCTCGGCTCGGCGCTGCCGGAGGCCGGCTCTTTATCGCCGCCGCGGGGCCGGGACCACGTGCTCGCCGCTCGCGGGGAGCCTGGGGATTGTAGTTCTGCGCCGCTTCCCGCCGAGCGCGCCCGAGCACCGCCGCGCGCAATCTGCAGAGCGGCCGGGTCCTGACAGCCGCACGGTATTATGCGCATGTGGAGTTTCTTGTTCCTTCTGTGTTGTCCAAGCGATGAGGGCTGAAATATCGATGCACCGCCTCTGCTCCCTGGTAGTTGGAAGCATCTGAACTTGAAATGGAAATGCAGAACCGAGTCTCTGGAAGCCTCGCCTCCGCAGTATACACACCTCACGCAGCCGTCTTTGCAGCCAGTCCCTCCGGCTTGCGGAAAACCTTCCTTCTTGTGCTCATGGTCCTGCAATATTGTGGGTATTTCGTGGTTCTGGATTTTCAGTTTTGTTTCAGACGCGTGCTGAGAACCCTGACTGTCCTTCAGGGATTTGATCTCTTCAGGCTGATGCTGCTACCCTAACCCCTCACATTCACTGTTGAAAGAGAGATGAGCGGGTCCTAAAAGTGGACTAGCTATTATTAACACAGGAGCTTTTCTGACGTATTCTGGAAAACAGTTGAGAGAGTTTTGAAAGGGAAAATTCTTTTTTAACCAAAAATGTCTCTACTTGCAGGAATGTCAAGAACCTATTTTTAAAAGAATATCGTGCACTATGTTCCTAAATCAGGAACACTGACATAAAAAATTCCTCAGCTTTTTCTTGCTGACGTGAATAAACTTCAATTTTCCAGAAAAGATGGTGGCTAATGGTTATTATTTCATTTAGAGAAAATTTAGGGCTTTCTAGTTTACTAAAAAGCCCTAAATACATAATGTAGTTCTTTCATTGCACACATCACCAGAAAAATAGCACATAATAAGTGTTGAGTGCTTAACTCTGCATGCACTATTCCAGCTGTTTAACATTTAATTCATAAAACAGTCCTAGTGGTGGGTACTTATTTTTATTCATGTTTTACGGGTAAAAGATAATCCCTATTTTACAGATAAGGAACAGAGGCTTAAAGAGCTTAAGTAACTTTTCGAAGGCCATAGAGCCAGTGAATGGTTGAATTGGAATTTGATCTCAAGCAGTCTAGAAGCTGGTACTTTTAATCACTACTCTATGTGATCCCACTCCCCTGTGGTCTGCCCCCCCCCCAAAAAAAAAAGAACACAAGTTACATGAACAAGTTCTCCTAAAGATTAGGATCTTGTGTATTAATGAAAATTTATATCCTAATAGGGCAATATCAGTAATATTTTTTAAAGTCTCTAATTTATGCAGCATTGAGTATTTCAATATTCAAAAGATAGAAACCATTAGACTTAAAATTATCAACCAAGCAGCTAATATTCTTTTTGTTGTTGTTGTTACATATGCCCTCCTTTCTGCTTGTTCCGGCTGCGTTCATTTTTGTGTTCCTCTGTGTCTGCTTTGTCTTTCCCCGCCTCAGCAATGCGCCCAGTCAGCTCACCTCACAGGCGGCCTGTCCCGCTCCAGGGCGGCTCTGCTCTGCTCATGGGCAGCTCTGCTCTGTTTGCGGCAGACTTGCCCTGCCCGTGGAAGCTTACCCCTGCAGGTGGGGGCTTTTGCCCTGCCCATGGCGGCTCTGCCCCGCCCAAGGTGGCTTGCCCTCTCAAGGCTGTCTGCCCGCTCCGAGAGGACCCGGGAACCGACTGTGGGTAAGGCGGGTGGTCTCCCCACCCCAATCAGGATGTCCTTACCAGAAGTAAATGGGTTTTAGATAGCCAAAACATGTTTCTTTGCTAAATGGGAGAACACCCACAAAGAAAAGGCTAAGTTGGGTCTTAAAGTGTTGCTATTCATTGTAGATCAGATGTACATGTACAAGAGTTACTTCTTGAAATTCTGACTTGACTTGACATGTCAATGTGGGTTGATGGAAAAGCTGAGGTTTATTTTTGTATCCAAGTCCGGAGATCTTCAGAGAAGGGAGCAAGCCATGACTAGAAGTTAGACTAATTGCTGGTCCCTAGGACAAAGACCTTTCCCCTTTTGTGTTTAACTTTCTGTGGCTGTGTCAAATAGTAAAAGGATATCTCTTTTTTTAATCAAATCAATTTTATTGATACATATTAATAAATCATACAGTCCATCCAAAGTGTACAATCATTGGTATTTGGTGTAATCACATAGTTGTGCATTCATCATTCCAATCATTATTAGAACATTTTCATTATTTCAGTAATAATAATAAAAAGCAAAAATCAGACAAACAAACAGGAAAAAAAGGATATCTCTTGAGGGGAGAAAAGCTGTGTATAAGCTTGGTTTCAGCTTTGAAACCAATGGGTCCCAGGATGAGACAGTTTTGAGGATAGTATACTGCAGTCATTTTCAATTGTCTCCTGGTTCAGCTCTTTAGTGAATGCACAGCAGCTTTCTAAAGAGAAGGGAATAAAGAGAAAAAAATGAATTGAATAAAAGAGATATACTTCCAGATTTGGCCTTCTTGAACAACAGTGGTGACAGTGGGCATCCTTGTTTTGTTCCTTATCTCAGCGGGAAAGCTTTCAGTCTTTCACCGTTGAGTACAGTGCTACCTGTAGGTTTTTCGTATATACATTTTTCCATATTGAGAAAGCTTCCTTCCATTCCTATCTTTTGGAGTGTTTTTCTAATGAAAGTGTGCTGTATTTTCTCAAATACCTTTTCTGCATCAATCAAGAGGATCATGTGATTTTTCTTCTTCAATTTGTCAATGGTTTGTTACACTAATTGATTTTCTTGCGTTGAAAAACCCTGCATACATGGGATAAAATCCACTTGATCATGATACATAATTCTTTTAATGTGCTTTTGGATTTGGTTTGCAAGTATTTTGTTGAGGATTTTTGCATTTGTATTCATTATAGATATTGGTCTGTAATTTTCTTTTTTTCGTAGTATCTTTATCTGGTTTTGGCATTAGAGTGATGTTGGCTTCATAGAATGAGTTTGGTAGCATTCTGTCCAGTTCAGTTTTTTGGAAGAGCTTGAGCAAGACTGGTAATAGGTCATCTTTGAATGATTGGTAGAATTCAACTCTGAAGCCATCTGGTCTGGGCTTTTCATCTTTGGGAGGTATTTGATGACCATATCAATCTCTCTCCTAGTGATTGGTTTGTCGAGGTCCTCTATTTCTTCTAGGGTCAGTGTAGGTTGCTCATGTGTTTCTAGGAATTTGTCCATCCCATCTATTTTTGTCTATTTTTTTTCCAAGCAGTTGTTCATAGTATCCTCTATGATCTCCCTTATTTCTACGGGGTCAGTGGTAATAGCCCCCTCTCACTTCTGATTTTATTTATTTGCATCTTCTCTCTTTTTTTCTTTGTCAGTCTAGCTAAGAGTTTGTAAATTTTGTTGATCTTCTCAAAGAACCAACTTCTGGTTTTGTTTATTCTCTCTATTGTTTTTGTTGTTGTTGTTGTTCTCAATTTCACTTATTTCTGCCCTGATTTTAATATTTCTTTCCTTCGGCTTGGTTTGGAATTAATTTGCTATTCTTTTCTCTAGTTCCTCCAGGTGTGCAGTTAGGTCTTTGATTTTAGCTCTTTCTTCTTTTTTATTTTTTTATTTTTTTTTTTAAAGATTTATTTATTTTATTACATATCTCCCCTTCCCCCCTGCTGCGGCGACGCGCCGAGACTGGGTCACTGCGCAGGCGCGGCTTTCCCCGCTTGTGGGCGGCTTCTGCTTCCATCACGGCCGGCTTTTCAGTTCGGGGGTGGCTAGCTGCGCTCGATTCGCAGGCGACCTGCCCTGCCCGTGGCGGCTTTTGCCTGTCTGTGGCAGCTTTTTTGCCCTGCCCACGGCGGCTCTGGCCCGCCCACGGCGGCTTGCCATTCTCAAGGCGGTCTGCCCGCTAGGAGAGGTCCCCGGGAACCGAACCCGGGCCTCCCATGTGGTATGCCGACGCCCTATCCACTGGGC
>PVKH010035741.1:0-11692 GCA_004027955.1 Chaetophractus vellerosus
TGTGGAAAGCATAAAACTTTGTTGAAACATGTAGTTTGTGTGGTGTTGAGATTTGTTCCAAGACTAGAAGTTCCAAGTGATGTTTAAACCAGCCACCTCAGTGTCTCCCAGAAACATCTTCAAACAATGTAACATTTCACCCAATCCCAATATCCTTAATAATGTCAGCTCCCAGGGTCCTAAACAAAGGGAGGATCCTAAGGAGAAAGATTACTATCTTCGTTACGGATGAAAGCAAATGTACTTTTTCTATCTCACATATTTGTAAATTAACCATTGATTCCACCTTATGTACACTTCTTATATACATATATACAGATTCCTTACTTCAAATAGCACCTGTGCGAAGAGCATGTCTACTTTCTCACTATAAGCAAGATCCATCAGCAATGCCAGTACTTCTGTCTTCTTATTGTATTTGAGGTTGTTTGACTGTAATCAGGTTATAATTTTAGCAGATGCCACTCATTATTTCCTTACCATCCAAGATTCCAAACTTTCTATAAGCATAGAAAATAGGAAAAAAAATTGGCACTTTCCAGTTATGCTTTTACTCCTCAATAGTACAATTCAGAAAACAAGCTAAAATGGTCACAAGCATTACAAATAGTCACAATATTTAAGTAAAAAATCAGAGCAAGTACCAGCTGAAAAACCAGTTCTAGATTTCTAAACTTCTCTCTAGACTTCAAGGGAATTTCTAGACCTGTGAGGAATTCCCTACAGAGTAAGAAAAGCACAATAGTTAGATGTCACTCACACAATAACATTATTAATCTCCACTGAATCTATCCTCAGGCCCCCTTCTTTTCTCTTTCCTATTCCAAAGTTTTTGAAAATGCTTCCTACATTGCATTATGGAAAAGGCTTATATCCATCCAATGATTATAGAGCTGGAAAAAGAATCGCCCTCCCCTTACAATGAAAAAAAATACAAATTTCAAATTTGGGACTTTTAAAAAACCATAAAGATCCAAGGTCACACAGCACATAACTGTCTCAAAATCCAAGGAGTCACAGTGCTTGCAAGGAAAGAGGAAAGACACACACAGAATCACCAAGGGTAGACACAAATAAGCAGCTAGAACTAGAGTTCAGTTAGATTAGCTGAGAAATTGGTGACACTGAGTAAAGGTTGGTAAGACAGTGTGAGAGCCCTGGAAGGCACAGACATTGGGAAGATATGTACCCTCCTACAGAGGAATCTTACTCTTGGACAAGGAGCAAGATTAAGTACTGAGACAAAAACTGTGGCTAGAATAAATGCAAGAGAACTCACAAGGTCATATTCCCAAGACCAGGGACAAGGTTTATGACTAAGACAGAAACTTTAATCAGAATAAGAGAGACCTCAATCCCCTTATCAATCACCTACTGCTAAACTAAGACTTCTGAATAATCAAGCTAATGGCAGATTACTGACCTGAGATGGAGAAGAGAGGGACAAGATCATCTAAGGGAAATGTTC
The DNA here is from genome assembly GCA_004027955.1 of Chaetophractus vellerosus. Lineage (NCBI taxonomy): Eukaryota > Metazoa > Chordata > Mammalia > Cingulata > Chlamyphoridae > Chaetophractus > Chaetophractus vellerosus. Next base: position 1,469 of record PVKH010035741.1, read on the forward strand.
TGAGGCATAAAACAAAGAGAGAAACTAAAATTCAGAATCTGTGAAGCATTGTTTTGGTCAACTATACTGTAACCTTGATACAATATATCATTATAGGAATTTGAAGCTGGTACATTGAGTATAAAAATAGAAACAAAGAATTTTAACTCAGTCCAACTTCTAATGAGATTCAATTGTAACTACATATTAAAGGCTTAGCAGAAAGAAAGGTGTATTTATTTCCAGACATAAAAACTGTTTACATTAGGTTATATTCTCCTACACAACAAGCCAGTTTTCATTAAAAAATATGAGGCATGCATAAAGGTAAGAAAATAGCCAACATACCTCGAAGAGCAGAGCAATCATCAGAATCTGTCTTGGATTGACAGAGATGTAAGAATTACCATACAGGAAATTTAAAATAACTATGATATATATGTTAGAGGTACTAACAGACTAGATAGACTATGTAAATCAGGTGGATAATTTCAGTGGAGAGATGGAAACCATAAAAAAGAATCAATGCAAATGATGGAAATTTTTAAAAGTAACCAAAAAAGAAAAATGCCTTCATCTGTCTCAATAATAGATTCATTATAGCTGAGGAAAGGATCAGTGAACTTACAAATAGGTCAAGAAAAAATACTAAATTTGAAATAAGAAAAAAATAATGAACAAAACAGAAACATAATCCAAGAGCAGCAGGCCAAAATCAAAAGGCTTGATATGTGACATGTGAAAGATAAAAACTGTAAAAGACTTCTTGTCAGAAACCCCACAAACCAGACGGTCATCATTTAAAGTACTGAATTAAATAAACTTTCAATCCATAATTATATATACACACAAAATATCCTTCAAAAATTAAAGTGATATAAAGACTTTCTCAGAGCAGGAAATACTGAAGAGACTTAATATACAATAAATATTAAAGGAAGTTGTACAGGCAGAAAGATTGCAATACCAGACTGAAACTTGGATGTACACGAAGAAATATAGAGCTCTAGAAATGGAATGAATTAATCTAAAATTAAAATCATTTGTTTATTTTTATTGCTCTAAAATTTAACTGAGTGTCTAAATAAAAAATGTAGCAGTGTATTATGTTCTTAGAACATATATAAAAGTATAGGGTATGAAAACAATAGCATAAAAAATGGTTGAAAACTGTGAGGAATGCACTGCTCTTTTGTCCTTACACTGAATATAAAGAAGTATCATATTAGTTGAATTTATTTTCTGATTAAAGGTGCATATCATAAATCCTGGAACAACCACTAAAAGTTTTTAAAATAGGTCTAAATGAGTTAATAGAGGAGATAATGGATTTATTAAAAAGTTCAGTTAAAACGAGAAGTCAGGAAAGAAGGAGAAAAGATATTAAGAACTGATGTGACAAATATAAAACAGCAAGATAACAGAGTATGGTTTAAGGTCTTAAATTAACATTATGTGTAACCCCACATCTGGCATAAACCAGGAGGACATGGAATGGCCTAACTTCAAATTCCTCTGCCCACTCTGCTCCTTTGGATAAGGTACCCTAGTCAAATAAACCTCCTTTATCACAGATCCTATGCACAGTGATTTTTATCCTTCAGTAGCAGACCTGAGCTCCCTACCAGCCCACAGAATTATTAAAACAAACCAATCACATCCTTCTATTGGGACCAGGAGTCAACATACCCTCTTGTTACCCAAAATCCTGACTCCCACAGCCCTGGCTTGTTGGCTCTGTTGCCAAGTACATCCCTCATGTGGACTTGTTTGTCCTGCAGTGTCCTCCTCCCCTATACTGTGAGTATATGTGACAAATAAACTGTAGTCAGTCTCATTTCTCCAGTGTCAGGTATCATGTTTTTTACTATCCCCATAATACTAAAGTGGCAACTACTCCCTCACCAACAGGGCAAAGAGGAGGTGAACAAGCCTAGATTTGAATGCAACCACATCAATTAAAATATTGAAGGTGAATGCTTTAAACATACCAGTATGCTATACTGGATAACACTGTCATACTGGATAAAATAGTAATACACAAATATATGCTGTATACAAGAAAACCATATATAATCACACAGAGAGGTTAAAAGTAAAAATGGAGAAAGGTTTTATCGTGCAAAAGCTAATCAATAAAGGTTGGAATAGCTACATCAATATCAGAAAATGCAGACTTCAAAACAAGAAATATTCGCAGGAATAAAGATGGATATTGCAAATGATAAAGATGCCAATTCTCCAAGGGTATCGATATAACAGTCCTGAAGGTCTATGCTTCTAACAACAGAGATTCAACAGCCTTGCAGAAAATCTGATAGAATTTAAATAGAAAAAAAAGAAATCCATGATTATTGTTGGAGATGTTGGTATTCTTCCTTCAGAAATTGTTAGAAAAAGTAGAAAATCAGTAAAGACATGGAAGATATGAAGTCACTGTCAACCCACCAAACCTAACTGAAGGGTAGAAAACACTCCCCCCACACACACACAAAGCCACAGAATACATTTTCTTTTGATGTGCTAATGAAACATTTCCCAAGACAGACCATATTCTGGGACATGAAACTAAACTAATTGAAAAAGATATAAATCATAAAAATTTCATTCTCAGGTTATAAGGTAATTAAACTCGAAAATAACAGAAAGATAGCTGGACAATCCCCAAACGTGGAAATTAAACAACACATTTCTAAATTAACCATGGTTCAAATAGGAAGTCTCTAGGAGAATTATAAAATATTTGAACCAAATGAAAATGAAAATACAACCAATCAGACTATGTGGGGTGCAGCTAGAGGGAAATTACAGCATTTAAACCCTATATTATAAAAGAAGTAAGGTTTCAATTCAATAATCTCATCTTCCATCTGACAAAAATAGAAAAAAAAAAAACAAGCAAATTAAACCTATACTAAATAATGAAAGTAAATAATAAAGATTTAAGCAAAAATCAATGAAATTGAAACAGAAAAGCAATAGAGAAAACCGAAAAATTTTTTTAGATGTTTGTTTAGAGAGATCAATAAAATTGGTAGATCTCTAGCCAGACTGAACAAGAAAAAAGAGAAAAGACTCCAATATCAAGAATGAAACAAGGAACATCACAACCAATCAACAGATATTGAAAGGATACAAGCTATATATCATGTCTCTTTCCATAAGAAAAGTAAATAGAGGTGGAATAATAAAGAAAAATAAAGATAGTACATGGTAGAGGGTATAAACTGAATTTTTTTTTTTAAGATTTATTTATTTTATTACATATCTCCCCTTCCCCCCGCTGCGGCGACGCGCCGAGAGTGGTCCTTGCGCAGGCGCGGCTTTCCCCGCTTGTGGGCGGTCTCTGCGTCCGTTCACGGCCGGCGCTTGCTTCAGTTCGCGGGTGGCTGGCTGCGCTCCATCCGCGGGCGACCTGCCCTGCCCGTGGCGGCTCTTGCCCTGTCCGTGGCAGTTTCTTGCCCTGCCCATGGCGGCTCCGGCCCGCCCATGGCGGCTTGCCATTCTCAAGGCGGTCTGCCCGCTAGGAGAGGTCCCCGGGAATCGAACCCAGGGCCTCCCATGTGGTATGCCGGCGCCCTATCCACTGGGCTATCGAGCCGGCCCCTATAAACTGAATTAATAGAGAAATTCATTAGAGGGAGAATTCAATGCAGATGTAAAAGTTTAGTCTGATGCAAAGAACACCGAGAATGTGGGGATGAATTCAAGCTACAATATCCTAAAGTATAAAAAGCTTATAATAGAGATAACGCTGTATATCAAGTTCCTAGGCCACCAGAGGAATAGGCTCTGCATGCAGAAAACTTGAATTTGAGTTTATCTCTGCCACTTGCTTACCGTGTGACTTTGGGGTAGTAACTTAACTCTCTTGAGTCCTGTACCCTCACCCCCATCTATCACAGGAGGAAAGGAGGTAAAAATAAACCTAATTTCCAAACTTCATGGGGATTTTCATAAGGAATGAATAACAAGGTAAAGACATTAATGAAACTTCTTTATTATTGTGATCATATGTATTCCTTGAAAAATACTTACATTCAAAAATGGTAGTTTTTTAAAACATTGATATTGTAGATATTCCACCTTGTTTTAGAAAAAAATCAATTCTACATCAAACGTTGCAGATATATTCACACTAAATGCAACTTTACTTAATTGAACAGAAATATATAACTCCACCAAAAAGGTTAATAATCAATAGCCATTAAAAAGCTATATTGCTACACCTTTTTTGTTAAACAAAGACCCCAAAACAATGACTATGCTTTTAAAATGTCTTTTGTCTCTCTTCCATTTTTAGTGGGAAAATACATTCAATGCACACACTTTGGAAAACTAATTAAAAAAAAGAGATAAAGGTTCATAAATATAGTCATGATCTTATAATTTCACTTTGAGATGTTTCCTTTCTGAAGTAAATAATCATAAAAACAGTAAAAACTAAGCACTCAAAAATGTTTATTATAATGATTTGCATAACAAGAAAAAATAGAAAACATATCAATGGTAGAACATTAGTAGGATGGCTAAGAAATAATACTATGATGATAAATTTTGCAATATAATATGATGTTATTAATATTATTTAAGCATTTGAAAATGCTTATGCTAAAAGCATAGAATACAAAATACGTAGATACTTTCACAATTATGGATATCAAGTAGTGCACACACAAAAAAAATGGAAATAAATATACCAAACTGTTAATATAGTTGTTTGGTTACAGATGGCATTTTTTTAAAGATAAAAAGCCCTGCTGCTCTCCATTTTTCGGTGATGCCTGAGACAGCAATTCTGATAATTATGAATAAAAGTTCATAATTGCATATATTGGCAGGATTCGATAGAAACTTTCTGAACATGTGGACATGATGTACAGGTCTGTGGATACTATAGGAAATAATGCAAAAACTGTGCTGATCATGCATTTGGCAAAGAATATGGGAATTACCCTTTTCAGACCATGTCTACTTGGCATTTGCTTCTCCATTACCCAATATAGACCCCAAATTAAGGAAAATACACTCTCCACAATGCCTATATATTATGATAATCATGAAAGACAGAGTGAGACAGAGATAGAGACTAGGATGAAAAAGATCAAACTGTTAATGATATGATGATGGGCATCTCTGGGAGATAAAATTATGTAATAGTTGATATTTTCACTTTACTCTTCATATTTTTCAGTATTTTCTATCTTTGCAACAATGAAAATGTACTCAGCGTAATCATAAAATTTGATAGTTTAATAACATTAAACCATTAGAGCTATTTGTTCTCAAGTTAGTAGATTTCATAGTCTTATCCTTCTGCTCTCTTTCCCCCAACCCATCTCCCCATTGAGCAGAGAAGAAAATTAAGGCAAGTATGTTTAAATTGCTGTGTCATACCAAATTCCTAACAACCTGAATGATGTTATCTGATTCCAAAGGTTGTGCTATTTCCACCCTGCAAAGTGCCTACATTTGCAACGTCCACACTTTGGAAAAAGACCAGCACAGGGTAGAGGAGGTATAGGTTGGAATATGGACTTTGGCATAATAAAATTGACCTAGGTTCAAATTTCAGGCCAGGCCCTTACTTGCAATATGACCTTGGGAAAATTACTTAACTGTTTTGGATTTCAGTTTCATCACTAGTAAAATAAAGTAATCAGTATAACAAGATGAAACTCTGATTTTCATCTTAAATGGTATATGCAAGATGTTTAAAGGTCAGAGGTGGTAGCAGTTCAATCTCTCTCTCTCTCTCTCTCTCTCTCTGTATTATGTTTCAACTGTTCATTTTGATTTGAAACAGCACAGATACCTATTTGTCACCCCATCTTTTTCTTCCCCTTTTTAAAGGACACATGACAGATCTATCACTTTCCCAAGAGATATGGCCAACTATAAAATGGCTGTTTATCTGTATAGAGTTGGCATATAGGGTGATATAAAATTTCATGCATGTTCCTATATATAATGTTTAAACTATAGCAGTGCCTGAAAACATAAGCTCCTCCTACATCCTTCATCAATTTGAACCCTAAATTCACAAAAAGAAATGTTCAGATCCTTCTTCTCTTCATTCATGTAAGATAAAAAGTGTAATATTACTTTGTACAGCATAGATGCACTGAGGTATAAAGAATAATTAATTATATAAAGGAACTACTTTTGTCTTAAAAGTAAAAAATCAAAATTGTTAAGCTAAAGCATTGTGCTGATGAGTACAGTCAAAGTCTAGGCACAGGACTTCAAACTTCCATCAACTCAGATATTTACAAATTCAGCTTCATTAGTAAACTACCTGTGTCTGGAAATTCAAGTGGTGAGGTATGCATTTTGATCAGAGAATCATGCACAAATTCAACTGCATCAATATGCAACTTTGCCATTCAATTACACAGAAAACCTAGGGAGCAGCACAGTTGGGTCTTACATTATGAAATGGAATGAGCCACAAAGGCATTTTTATTAAAACAATGCACTTCCTCTCTCTTACATACACACTGACACCAACACCAGAATAATCCATTTATTCTCTTCTTTCTGACAATGATCTCCCAAAATGTGATCATATAACACAACGCATGCAAAGTAACAACAAAATTGTAGATTAGTCAAACCTTGTTAATTACTTATGGCTTTGCATGGAAACTACATGCTATCACATTGGGGGTGGGGTGGGGCATCATATGCTCTTGTCCTCATTATTTGGCAGCACTCTTTTGCAGTGGGGAGAGAACAGGTTTTGGAACCCTGCTACTGAATTTGAGACACAATTCGACCCACTGTGTGCTAGCTGTGACAGTATGGTAAAATAATGAACATAAATGTTCTTGGACGACTATGATGTTTTACCCAAGAGTAAATTTAAGCAGCAATAACAAAAATCAGTATAGCCAATGTAAAATTTTGGCACTAAAACAAATAAACCAATGAATGAAAAAATCATTAACTGTTATACTATAACTGTATCAGAAAAGGAAAAAATTAATATACAAAATATAGGAAGGATAAAATATCAAAATAATTGAGAAGAGACAGAAAGAGAGTATGATTTTCATGGAACAGTCATTAATATGTCATTTTTTTCCATGTCATTTCCTTATACCGCTAGGCTGTTGAAAACTTCATCACATGCAGCACTTATCTGTGGATCAGTATTTTGAAAGCACAGACATTTGTGTGTATTTTTCCTCCTCATTTGTTAAATGAGGATACTGACAATTACTCTCAAATAGTGACACCAAAGAATAAGATAGTGAATGTAACACACTTATAAAAATCTATAGTATGTAGTCTAAAATATGGAGTAAACTCTTAGCCTCTTTCATGAATTTATACCGTTAAAAGAAAAGAGCAAAAAGCCCATACAGTTTAAAATTACTTTACCACTTAGCATCTCTATGAACTTGAAAAAAATCAATGTATGAATCTGTAGTAGGTTGAGTGGTGGACCCAAAGGTATAAGAACCTAATGCCTAGAGCCCATAAATGTTACCTTCTATAGAAAAATGGTCTTTGCAGATGTGATTAAATGATGGGTTTTGAGATAAGTAAATTATTCATGATTATCCAGGTGGGCCTTAAATATAAAAACAAATATTTTAAAAAGAATTAGGCAGAGGGATATTTGACACAGACACATAGAAGAAAGTGGCATGAAGGAACAGAGAGATATTGAAGATGCTGGCCTACAAGACTGGAGTGATGTGGTCACAAACCAAGGAATGCCAGAAGTGGCAGAAAGTGGAATAGGCAAGGAAATTAGTTAAAATGAGAACTGTGTATCTACCTAGAAACTACCTAGACACAGAGTGAAATATGTCCTATATGTTTTATTGAATGAGATTTCCTTGATTGTAAAACAATCACAACTATAAATCACCTGACCTGTTACTTGTTTACCCCCCACCCCCATAAAAGACTAATGCAAACCACTCTGCTTAGGCAGTGACCTTCAGATCTGGAATTTTGTCCTTGTTCCAATTACCTAAATACAATCATCTGCTTACTTGTCCAGGGCAGTTGATAGAAGGATTTGTGTAAATGGGCTCCCATTGTGGAATGGATATTTTTTAGTCATAAAAAGAATGAAGTTCTGATACATTTGACAATATGAATGAACCATGAATTCATCTTGTTGAGTGAAGTAAGTCAGACACAAAGGGACAGATACTGTATGTCTTCATTTATATGAACTAACTAGAATATGCATATTCATATAAACAGAAAGTGGATTATAGTTTTCCAGGGGTGAGGGGAAGGGGTGATGGGGAATCAACGCTTAATGGGTATAGAGTTTCTGTTTGGGATAATGAATAATAATGAATAAGTTCTGCTAATGGGTGTTGGTGATGGAAGCTCAACATGGTGAATATACTTGTTGCCACTGGATTGTGCGCTGGATATGGCTAAGAAAGGAAATTTTATGTTGTATATATGTTACCAAAATTTTAATAAAAGAAAAAAGGGCTCCCCTTGTTGCTATTAGCCACTTTGTTCTACACTGCAAGAGAACAAATAGATCTATTATGATGACCTTTTCCTAACACATTTAACCAACACAACATAATTAAGTCAAATATATGATTGGGCAGCCAGAATTTTAACAGTAAGAAATATCTGTGACATACTGGAAAAAAAGAGCAAACCCAGTCCCCACATCATTTTTGAGAGATTAGGGAGATTATAAACTATGAACAAGCACAATTTATTCCAAAGAGAAAATGTGGAATTGAAATACCATGTTGCTTAACAATGCTTTTGTATTTTGAACCAACAGTTTAATAATTTATACATTTATTTTAAAGCACTCTTGGGGCCGGCTCGATAGCCCAGTGGATAGGGCGTCGGCATACCACATGGGAGGCCCCGGGTTCGATTCCTGGGGACCTCTCCTAGCGGGCAGACCGCCTTGAGAATGGCAAGCCGCCATGGGCGGGCCGGAGCCGCCGTGGGCAGGGCAAAAAGCTGCCACGGACATGGCAAGAGCCGCCACGGGCAGGGCAGGTCGCCTGCGGATGGAGCGCGGCCAACCACCCGCAAACTGAAAAGCTGGCCGTGAACAGACGCAGAGACCGCCCACAAGCGGGGAAAGCCGCGCCTGCGCAGTGCCCAATCTCGGCGCGTCGCCGCAGCGGGGGGAAGGGAAGATATGTAATAAAATAAATAAAATCTTTAAAAAATAAATAAATAAAGCACTCTTTAATACAGTTTTACTATTGAGAAAAAGTCCACAGTTGGAAGATAGGAGGGAGGAAGTGAAGATGGACAAGATGATGCTGACCATAGCAATGAATCTGAAGCAGTTGGCAGAGCCTACAGTAGAAATATTAAATAATTGAGTATCTGCTAAAACAAGGATAATTTTTGGTAGGTGCTAAAGTGAATACATACATTTTCATAATCCATGCTCTAAATTTTCTTTATTTTAGTTAAAGTAGAGAAAATATATATAAGTACTTGTGCAATAAAACCTTATATAAGTAAATAAGGTAGATGATGATACCAGGTATAATAATACTTAAGTAAACCAAGTACTGGGGTGGGAGGAGGCTTAGAGGACGGAGCCAATGTGTGTCTTAGGTAGGTCACAGAATTATGGATCAGATTCATCTTTGTATATATGTCTTTGCACATTGTAATGGTTTGACAGTTTTATCTAATTATGAATTCCAAAAATATAAATTGAATCATGCTTGTAAACAGATCTGTTCATCTGGTCATGATTGGTTTATGATTAGGGTGTTAACTGGGCCACGTCAGGAGGACATTGAACGCCGCCCCTTGGTGAGTGTGGTCTCAAGTATAAAGGCAAGGCAGCAGATTGGAGAAGCAGAATTGAGAAGCAGTTCTGATGCTGGAGAGGAGAGCTCCAGGAAAAGACAAGCGAGCCGTTCGCCCGATAGTCTACAGCTGGCCTTGTGGAGAGACACAAAAGCGTAGAGAGCCTCATGGTCTACAGCTGAACTTGTGGAGGAACCAGAAGCTAAGCCCGGAGAGAAATGCAGTCCCGGGAACAGAGGAACCCAGAAGCCTGAACCCTGGAGACGTCGGCAGCTGTCTTGCTCCAACACGTGGACTTCGGTGAGGGAAGAAATTTATGCTTTGTGGCCTGGTAACTGTAAGCTTCTACCCCAAATAAATACCCTTTATAAAGACCGACCAATTTTTGGTATATTTCAAAAGGCACCCATGTGGCTGACTAATGCACACATTTAGTAGTTACCTTTAATATTGGCTACTTTT
>PVKH010035742.1:0-11694 GCA_004027955.1 Chaetophractus vellerosus
GCGGCGATGCGCCGAGAGTGGTCACTGCACAGGCGCGGCTTTCCCCGCTTGTGGGCGGTCTCTGCGTCCGTTCACGGCCGGCTTTCAGTTCGCGGGTGGCTGGCTGCACTCCATCTGCCGGCGACCTGCCCTGCCCGTGGCGGCTCTTGCCCTGTCCGTGGCAGCTTCTTGCCCTGCCCATGGCGGCTCCGGCCCGCCCATGGCGGCTTGCCATTCTCAAGGCGGTCTGCCTGCTAGGAGAGTTCCCCGGGAATCGAACCCAGGGCCTCCCATGTGGTATGCCGGCGCCCTATCCACTGGGCTATCGAGCCGGCCCCTATTCTCTTTCTTACATATTCTGTCATTATACTTTATATTGTGTTACACTGATCTATAGTTTTAACCTCATCATGGCTCTGTGTGTTCCTTTGTGTCCCTCCACTTCCCCTGCCTCCTTGCCATTTAGAATTTAGCCAAAAGGAATACAGGGACTATTATTCCATTCTTCTTTTCTGGTTTTTTTTTTTTACCATGCCTCACAGGTATTTGAATCCCCCTAAGGTACAAATGCCCCTTAGTTCATTTGTGTTGTTCCTTGCAATCAGTCATCAGTATAATTGCAGTTTGTACAGGGCAGTGATAAACCCCACCTACTCCCAAAATACAAAATGACTCAGGAAAGAGAGTGTTCTGGAAGTGAGAACCAGACACTTCACCTTTGTTGAACTGTTCTAACTTCCATAAGGTTTCTACTGATATATGCAAATCCTGCCTCTTCTATAATGACTACTGTTTTCTCTGTAATAACTAACATTTTTAAGAAAAGAACCCCAACAAAAACCTTGAAAATGAAAAGCAGGGGAAGCAGATGTGGATCAAGCAGTTGGGCACCTGCCTACCACATGGGAGGTCCTGGGTTCTGTTCCCAGTGCCTCCTAAAGAAGATGAGCAAGACAGCAAGCTGACACCACAAGATGACATAACAAGGAAACACAATGAGAGACCCAACAAGCAGGGAGCAGAGGTGTCTCAAGCAATTAGGCGCCTCCCTCCCACATGGGAGATCCTGGGTTTGGTTCTCAGTGTCTCTGAGCTGACACCGAGAACACACAAGGAACAGACAGAGAGCAGACAACAAGTGCAAACAACGGGGGCTAGAAATAGATAAATAAAAATAAATCTTAAAGAAAAATGAAAGGGCCATGGAGACTTGTTTGAAAAACAGTAAAAATGAGAAAAACTCCTCCCTTTTCACAGTTAGCCCAGAAGAAAAGAAAGCCAGGTAGGCTTAGTATTTGACAGTAGTGATAATTAGCCAAATCTTTGGGACCTGACAGATGAATAAAAAAAAAAAGTGAGCGAAGGATTCTTTGACACCTCAAGGTTAAGCTACTGCTATGGATAGAGGATAAAACTGCCATTGGAATTTAGTACATACTTTCTTAATTCACACCTGAATCCTTAGACTAGACAAGTTAGTTTTTATCAGTGCTTCTGCACCTCTGAATAGCTATAATTTCAAGTTAATAATAATACATAGCTATAAGCATTTCAGTGAGATGACAACTGGGAGGATATAAAGTAGTTTAATCTGAAAGTACATTCTGAGTATACTAAAGCTTTAGAAAAGTAATGTTTCGGGACAGTATAGGGGAGTTGTTTACTAGAGCATCCCAAGACCAAGTGATGGTCTTTCATTCAAATCATGTATATTTCTTGATTCAAAAAATGCTATCCTGAGAAGCACTCTAGTATAATATTATATAAAACTGATTCTGAGATGCCCATGTTTATGCCCATTTACATCCTGCATAGGTCTTATCATCAGTGGGTCACAAAATTAAAATTGTTCACGTTTTATTCTTAGTGGTACATATAATAATGGTACATCGTGAATTCTGTGAAATATGATAGTTAATAACAGTGGATAAGGATTTTGAGAGCAGGCCAGGGTTAGAATCTTCATGCTGCCTCCTGTTTCTTTGTAGTCTTAGGCAAGTTACCTAAACTATCCTAAACCTTTGTTTAGGGGATATTATTTGGATTTTAATGGAGATAATAGTACCTTTTACGTAGAGGAGTTAAGATTAAATGGAATAGGGAAGCAGATGTGGCTCAAGCGATTGGGCTCCCTTTTACCGGATGGGAGGTCCCGGGTTCATTTCCCGGGACCTTCTGCTGAAAGCGAGCTAACCCACGCAGAGAGCTGGTGCAACAAAAAGAGACAAAGAGAATAGACAATGAGAGACACAACAAACCAGGGAGCTGAGGTGGCTCAAGCGATTGAGTGCCTCTCTCCCACACTAAGGTCCCAAGATCAGTTCCCGGTGACTCCTAAAGAGAAGACAAGAAGAGAAGACAAGCAGACACATTGCACACAGCAAATGGACACAGAGAGCAAGACAGCAAGTGCAAAAACAACAGGGAGTGGGGGATAAATAAAATTTAGCAAAAAAAGATTAAATGGAATAATAATAATGTAAAGTGCTTAACAGAATATCTGGAGTTTTTTTTGTTAAGAGCTCACTTGGCCATGTTTCTGTTCATTTTCATGAATTTATTAGTTTCCCAATGCTATAAACAGGGTGGCTTAAATCAACAGAAACTTATTCTCTCCCAGTTCTAGAGGCCAAGAGTCTGAAATGAAGGTATTGCAGTCACACTCCCTCTGAAGGCTCTAGGGGAGAATCATTCCTTGCCTGTTCCAGCTTCTGGTGGCTCATGGCATTCCTTGACTTGTGGCAGCATAACTCCCAATTTCTGCCTGGATTTGTTTTCATATGGCATTCTTCTCTGTGTTTCTGTGTGTCCTTATCTGTCTCTTATAAGGACACTTCCAGTGGATTTAATGTCTTTCCTAATCCAGTATGATTTCATCACAATCCTTAACTAATTACACCTGCAAAGACCCATTTACTGTTTGGCCTCACTGCACAAATTTAAATGCTCTTCATTTATTTTTTGGTAATAAAAGGATGGGTAGGCATAAATTATAATTCTGAACTATAATTATTTAATATTTGGCATTCATCTCTGAAGTGCTTTAAAATGTAAACTAATCCTTAGATTCAGAACCTTACATCAAAACCAGTCAGTGATAGAGCAACTAGAAAAAAGTAATTCACTCATGGAACTCAAGGTAGATCTTGTATCTCTCCTAAACTTACCCCAGGTCTAATATAATACTTAAAACATTTATTTAGTGTTTTAAGTATTATTAAGTATTTAAGTGTGCTTTCACAGTAGAGGGTAAGTATCCTGCCACCACTTAGGAAGTGATGATCAGTGATTGCTAGTGTAAAACTAAATGGTATGATCGCATGAGTAATATTTGAGATCCTTATTTTTTAAAACCTGCTTTGGTGATAATTCCTTGCATTTGTTAAGCAGTTCACAGTGTTCAAAATGATTTTACTTTTATTGCCTGTTTCAGTTAATACATTACCCCAAAATTTAGTGACTTAAAGTTATTTATTTTGCTACAGATTCAAATAGGGCATAGCAGCAGAGATGGCTTGTTTGTTCCATGGCGTTTCAGGATTCAGCTGAAAAGACTTGAATTCTAGGGCCAGAACTCATCTGAATGCTCTTTACTCATATGTCTCGTAGTTGATGCTAGTTGTTGCTAGGCCCCTCGTTGCTCTCCACATGGGCCTCTCCGTGTGGTCTCTCTAGTTTAGATTTTCTTGCAGCACAGTGGTATGTTCTAAAGATGAGTCTTCCCAGAGAGTGTGCTAGCCAGGCAAAGGCTGTTTCCTTTTATGTAACCTGTACGCAGAAATCAGGGTATCACATCTGCTATACTCTGTTGGTCAGAACAGTCACAAGCCCCCCCACCCAGACAAGAAGAGTGAACATAGACAGCCCCCCACCCCACCCCATGGTGGAAGACTGCTAGTCACAAAATAAGAAGAATGTGAAGGTGGTTAGAATATATTGATGTGGCCATGTTTGTAAAATACAATCTGCCACATTGCTTTACTTGATTTCTAATTAACTGTAAAGTAGATCAGGCAGATCACTTTACAAATGGAGAAAGTATTCAAAGTACTAGTAAAATAATGTGTCTTATAGCTGAACTAGTGGAATCTAACACAAAAATTAACAAACTCATAGGTCTTTACAATAGGCTGGGATACTTGCTCTATTTTGAATATATAGATTCCATGTCCTTGAAGAGAAAAGATATAGGATGTATAAGGTATCAAAATAAAGTGTTGACTAACAAAAGACTAGTGGGACAATCAGCATTTTGGGGAAGTAAGCCAGCAATACTTGAAGTTTTTTACCCTGGGAAAAATTTTATGTATTGTCCTTTTTTGTCAATCCATATTTTAGCTAAACTGAAAGATGGCAAGTTTAAGAAAAAAGCTTAAGGTCAAAGAGTTTTTTAAAAATTAAGAATTTGTCTCCAAATGAAAACATTTCAGTAATTTGTCTTCAGTGAGTTAGATTTTGATAGCCCCAGTTTCCTTTTTTTTGAAGCTTTAAAGTACAATTATGGGTAAGTGTCATTTCTCATTCTTTATTTTCAGGTATCTTCACTTGGGGCAGAGTTTTCATCAGAAACATGCAGAGAGTTAGGCTTCTCCAGCAACTTGCTCTGCAGCTCTTGTGATCTTCTTGGACAGTTCAGCCTGCTTCAGCTGGATCCTGACTGCAGAGGATGCTGTCAGGAAGAAGCACAATTTGAAACCAAAAAGGTATTTCTTTCTAGTATATCTCTTCCATTAGATGATTTGGTTGAGATAATGGTAAATTGCTTAATCGATTTAAGTATAAAGAAATATCTAACTTTTACAGCCTTTAGTTTTAGAAAATCAATTGATTTCTTGCCTGACACATTAGATCAGTCAAAGCAAATGGGAAGGAAAAGTATTGGTTACATACCAGAATCCTATTCCACCGTGGTTGTGCAATAAAGGGGGAACAGAACCACTATAGCACATTTGAATCCTACAGTTCTCCAGTCTTCCTAACTTCTGGCCAAATGAAGCCAAAGAATAATTAATTAGGTCCCTTTCTTCATTTTTATAAAAACTTAGTATTATAAAATTTGAGGGGCCGGCATACCACATGGGAGGCCCTGGGTTCAGTTCCCGGGGACCTCTCCTAGCGGGCAGACCGCCTTGAGAATGGCAAACCGCCATGGGCGGGCCAGAGCCGCCGTGGGCAGGGCAAGAAGCTGCCATGGACAGGGCAAGAGCCGCCACAGGCAGGGCAGGTCACCCGCGGATGGAGCGCAGCCAGCCACCCACGAACTGAAGCAAGCGCCGGCCGTGAACGGACGCAGAGACCGCCCACAAGCGGGGAAAAGCCGCGCCTGCGCAGTGACCACTCTCCGCGCCTCGCCGCAGCGGGGGGAAGGGGAGATATGTAATAAAATAAATAAATCTTTAAAAGAAAAAAAAATTTTTGAGAAGAAAATAAAGCCCCTAATACCTGGTACATAATTAATAGACAATAAATGATTACTTTTAATCTGATAAAGAATATAGTCTTAATTTTAATTCACACCTATTACTAATATTTGCAGACACCTCACTTTGGATAAATAGTTCTAAGTAAAATCTACTATTTTGCTTTGAATATAATGAAATTCAAACTGAAATTAGTAGTGAATTTGCTCAATTTTGTATCTTCTCACTAAAATCCTCACATTTGCTGGTGGGAATTATTAAGTGGCCTTAAAAGATCATTTATATTATCCAAATAAAACTGAATTAGTGAGATCACTGTGTTTGAGATGAGAAAGAGTTTAACACCTCTCTCTTACATTTCCTCTAATAATCTCTTTCATTTATTCATGCTGAACTCTTTCGAGGTATCATGGTTTGTAAAGCTTTCAAACAGTAATTGTACCTTCTCAGTGTAAGGTAGTAAAGGTTTATTTTTAACACAGTACAGTTTTATATTTCTGAAAGAAAAATAAGCAGATAAGCTTTTAAAATGTTAGTATTCAGTGACCAAAATTTAATACTTTATCAGTACTGTGAACCAGAAATTCTCAGTTTCCAAAAATGTCATACAAAAACTAATGGTTGTTTTTTGGGTTTTTTTTTTAAAGAGGTACTGGGGATTGAACCTGGGACCTCATACATGCAAAGCAGTTGCTCAACCATTGAACCACTGAGTTACACCCGCTCCCCACTAATAATACATTTTAATGTTTAGAAATTGCTGTACACAGTCTTTAGTCAGTTTAATTGTTTTATTTTTAAAGAAGCTTTAGATTACATAAATGTTACATAAAAAATACAGAGGATTCCCATATGCCCCACCCACTCCCCCCCCACACTTTCCCACATTAACAGCATCTTTCATTAGTGTGGTACTTTTGTTACAGTTGATGAACCCATATTGAAGTATTGCTGCTAACCATGAACTATAGTTTACATTATAGTTTACACATATATAGGTTATGACAACTTTATAGGTTATAACAAAATATATAATGGCCTGTGTCCATCATTGCAAGTCGTGCAGGACAATTCCAATGTCCTGAAAATGCCCCCATGTTATACTATTCTTTCCTCTCCTTCCCCTCAGAACCTTTGGTGGTTACTGTCTTTATATCAATGGTAACGGTTCTTCTATTGCTAGGATAATAAGAAGTCTGTAATAGAATAATAAGTCTACTTTAGTCCATTGTTCATTCCCCAATCTTGAGGATTTGGGGATGGTGATGCCTACACTGTTTCTAATTGAGAGGGGTCTTAGATCCCATGGGGCAGATGTATGGAATTATCTTGCTTGCAGTTGCAAACACTCTATGTTCCTTGGGATGGGTGTTGTCCATCGTCATCTCCTTGTTTGTTAGTCCTGGGTGAGTCCAGTGAACTGGAGAGTAGGTATTGCAACTCTGCTGAGATTGAGGGCGCTACCGACAAATGAACAGATCAAAGATTTAAGTCTCTGGAACATGTATTTTAACAAGTAGAGTGCTAATTATAGGTTCAAATAAAGGGGGCAGAAGAGCCATGTGTAGGGAAACTATAAATGAGTGTAACTCTGTTATACTGGGGAATATAAATTCCGAAGTAAGGCCCACTGACAGGGTACCAAATTCCTGAGCTTGTCTGCCCTTACAGTGTCTAGATGTCCCAAGAGCCCTCAGGAGCTGCTTGAGGCACTATCTAAACAAGTTCTAAAAGCTTGATTTGAAATTAAGATGCAGAACTGAACTGGTTTAGTTTGACCCTTCTCCTTTGTTTTTTGCTTGTTTAAATGAGATAGTCACATGAGACAAATTCCTGTAAGAATCTGTATGTCATCCTCTCCTTATATTAAACTATTATTCTGTGTACTGCACTACCCTACAGGACTAACAGTGATTATTCATTGAGATGCCAACCTCATTAAATAATAACTGTTTTATAATAAACAGTCTTTATCACACACCCCCGTGTAATTAAGGGTAATTTGAGAGGATCTACCTTCCACTGGCATCAGATATGCCTAAATTGAAATGTAAGTGCAGATAAAGCTATTTTTACTTACAGTCTTCATAATAAGGTAGTAATCTTCCAAAATACTGTAGTTTTGTGATAAAATTTTAGTGGAACTAAACTTGAGCCATGCACTTCTAACATTAATTATGTTCATGTTCATTTGTCACTATTAATTGAGCCACGTGGGATATCTTGACACCTCTTAGCTGTTACATCTCAGCAATAACAATAGGCACCTAGTCTGCCAGTTAATATGTGTCCAACTAATTATAAGCTGGAATGATTATTATATCTAAATACAAGCAAACCTGTTTCCTATTATACTTTTATGCTAAATCCAGAGTTTTTTATTTGCTCTAAGATTTCTCATTAAGACTTTGCTATCATGCTGTTGCACAATATTGGTGAATGCTTTCCTTGCAAAAGCACAGTGGCACCAAAACAAAGCAAGAACACTTAAAAACAGTACTAGACATATAATAAAGTATTGCATATTGGGTAAGGTCCCCATTTAGATGCAAATCACATTCAAGTGCAAAAGTAATACATGATTTAGTCTGTGTGATACTGCTGTCTGAATTATTGGTACATGATCATAGATAACACAACCTATTTCTCACTCACTCTAGCTTGAGGTGTAATTTTGAAACCATAGTTTAATTTAGTCCTAGTTAATAAAAGTAAAATCTGCAATATATAGACTAATGCCTTATATTAAAAGTACCTAAAACATGGCCATATTTGTGTGTATATAGATCATACTGTGAATATTAGTTCTTTAGAAGAAAAAGTTATAATTTATAAGAATGATTCAGTCATTGTGGTATAATAAAGAAATGTTATCAGAACATTAACTATAGGTTTTGCTTAGTTGCATGCTTTTTAGGTCTATCTAAGGATGAAGCTGATAATTTTTAATAATGCTTACTGGTTGAAGCAGCTGAATTCAGCCTACCTTTGATAGCCAGAAGCATAAATTTTGCTCTTAAAAAAAAAACCTCATATACAGACCTTACATCTTTCACACACATTAACTCAAAATAGATTGTAGACCTAAATGTGAAACACAAAACTATAAAACTTCTAGAAGGTAACATAGGAGAAAATCTAGGTGACCTTGAGTTTGGTGATGAGTTTTCAGATACAACACTAAAAGCATGATCCATGAAAAAAAAATTGAGAAGTTAGACATAATTACAAAACCTTCCATTCTGAGAAAGGCACGAGAATGAAAAGACAAGCCACATACTGGGGAAAATATTGGCAAAACACTTCTGTTAAAGGACTCGTATATCCAAAATACACCAAAAAACTCTTAAAACCCAGTGAAACAAACAACCCAATTTAAAAATGGGCAGAAGATCTTAATAGACGCCTTACCAAAAAAGAAATACAGATGGCAAATAAACATATGAAAAGATGTTTAACGTTGTATGTCATTAGGGAATTGCAAGTTAAAACACAGGATACCACTGCATACCTATTAGAATGGCTAAAATCCAAAACATTGACAACACCAAATGAAGGTGAGGATGTTGAGCAACAAGAACTCTCATACGTTGCTGGTGGGAATGCAAAATTGTTCAGCCATGTTGAAAGACAGGCACTTTTCTTACAAAGCTAAACATAGGCTTACTGTACAGTTCCACAGTCACACTCCTAGGGTTTTACCCAAAGGAGTTGAAAACTTTGTCCACACAAAAACCTGCACATGAAGGTTTATATCAGCTTTATTCATAACTGTCATAAAAAGAAATGAGCTATCAGACCACAAAAAGACATGGAGGAACCTTAAGTGCATATTACTAAGTGAAAGAAGCCAGTTTAAAAAGAGTACATAAATAATATTCCAACAATATGACATTCTGGGAAAGGCAAAACTATAGAGACAGTTAAAAAAAAAAAAAAAAAAAAAGGTCAATTTTCCCAGAGTTTCAGTGGGAAGGGTGAACAGGAGATTTTTAGTGCAGTGAAACTGTTCTGTATGGGTGTGTTATTTTTGTTCTTTTTATAAATCTTTCCAATCCTGTGATCTTGAACTTTCTTATGACAGGTGCTTTTTTCCTCTCATCACTCATTTAAGACTTTGATATCTTAATGATTTCTGCTTCTTTCAAGCATTGCTATTGTAAAACTTTTGTGTTTGTCCTTGATTGATTATATGCCCCTAATTTCATGGCTAGTACATGTTCCTTTTTAGATCTTGGTTCATCAGGATATTGTGATCATATTGGTTTCTCTTCTTGCTTCAAAATATCTATTTAATTGGTTTTAAACACTTCCTATTTTACATTTACACTCTTATTTCTAAACTACTGTTCTGAAGGTCAAGCTGTTTATCAAACCAGAGCACCTTCTTGGAGATAAGAATTCACTTACCTGAATTACACATATATATGAACCAATAAGCAGATTATTTCAGTTTAATTTGCTTTTCATTCAGTATTGATTATGTCAGGAAGAAGTTTAGAATAATGGTTAAACGCACATGTTCTGGAACCATACTACTTAGCTTCAAATCCACTTTCTGCCACTCAGTTGTTGATTTTGGACAAATTTATCACTCTGCCTCAATTTCTTCACCTATAAGGATAATCAGAGTATACCTACCTTATGGGGTGATTGTGAGAATTAAATGAGTTAATATATGTGTACTGCTTAGAACTAGTATGTAGTAAATACTAAATAAATGTTAACTGCTGGTGGTGCTGATGGCAATAATAGTAGTAGTATCTGCTTTGTTGATGAGAAACAAACAAAGAAATAGAAAATTTGGAGAGCTTAGCAAATGGCATAATGAGTCTGTTGGGAAAGTAATGTTAAAATAGCATAACTATTGCTCCATTTTAAGCTTCTGGATTAGTTGAATCAAGAGGAAGTATCTTACAACACAATGAGTAATATGAAAACTTTACCAGTTACAACCGCACATCTCTGTGTGAAACAAAATAGAGAAAGAAATTGATTATGGCAAACAATCTAAGATTTCAGATTTTCAAGTCCTGCTGGTAGAGACATTTTAGTAAGAAAAATGCCACAAATTTAAACTTTAAAAATGTGTGCCATTTTGGTCAATTAAAAATACTTATGAAAGAATGCATTTGGGAAGAACAGGTTTTTGCTACTAAAAGAAATATCAAAACCATTGATAAAGAAGCATTCAGTTATTTCAGGACAAGCCTGTTCTGAAAACTTCATTTTAGAATAAGCTGTATTATTGGTTATCAAGTTTTTTCAGATGGCAGAGCAGGTAAAAGCCATGATATTCTTTGAAACAGGAATATTATAGCAGATAAATTAAACTATATGTTTACAATATGAAACTAATCACTTTGTGAAAAAAGCAAAATAATTACAAGTATTTCTAGTTTTTCCACTAACATTTCTCTGATGCTTATTTACATCTTTAATCCAACACTTGGTAACATTTCAAAGAAAATTCTGAAAGAGAAAAGGCTTAAAATTGATTTTTTATATTTTTTTCTGCCTTTTTTTTTTTTTTTAATTCTACAGAAGGAATTTCTTTTGAGTTTTGGTCTTGTTCACAGAATACGAGTACTCCATATAAACCTAGGCTGCAGATCACTAAATTGTACCATTACTGGCTCTGGAAAATAGCTCAACGGTTCAGGAATTTGTTAAAGGACTTTTATTTTCACGTTTTCAGAAATCTACTTTTCAGATAATGGCGGGGGGGGGGGATAAAAATATTTATCTTCAATAATGGTCTTACTATACTAAATCTAAAGAAACAGACCTAAGTAATGCATAAAATAAATAAAATAAATTCTAGTATAGTTGGACCTCTTCCACTTCCATTCCATTACCTAATTGGAGTTAGACTAATTTTAATTGACCGGCTGTATGTCTTCAATGTGAGTGATACTTTGCTTTCACATTTTACATGCCCTCTAACAGGCCAGAGGCAGCATTAGAGCTATATTCATATGTGTGCAGTTCATTAGAAGTTCATTCCCGGGCCCGGCTAGATAGCTCAGTGGATAAGAGCGCACTGGGGTACCACATGGGAGGCCCCGGGTTCGGTTCCCGGGGACCTCTCCGAGCGGGCAGACGGCCTTGAGAAAGGCAAGCCGCCGTGGGCTAGGCAAAAAGCCGCCACGGGCATGGCAAAGTCACCCGTGAAAAGCGGAGCTGCCGCCTGCGAACCGCCGCGGAAGCCAGGCAGCCCGCAAGAAACATGGAGGACTGCTGCCCGCAAAACATGGAGCGGAGCCGCCCGTGAAAACGGAATGGAGCCACCCTC
>PVKH010035743.1:0-11686 GCA_004027955.1 Chaetophractus vellerosus
TTTCATTGCTCCCAGAAGGTATGGCATTTTGTGCTCTAAGTGGTGATGGTTTTCTCTCTCTCCTCCTATAAGAGTCCATGTCACTGTCTTTGTACGTCCAGCCTACCAAAGGGCCTGCTCATAGGTGGTACTTGGTATAAGATGGAGTCATTAATTGGTTAATTAATGCACTAATAAAGCCCTCAAGTTTAAAGGGTCTTCATTAAGACAACCAACCTACTTCTTTAGTCAACCACGAGATGCATAAAACCACATCATTTGAAATACTACATACCATCAATATTCACCAAGGCAAAGGCTCTCTTAACACTGGTATTTTGTATATTTCTACATGTTAACATACACCAAGAAAAAGAGTGTATGTAAAAACTGGGATAAGATCTGTAGCTGAGTTAACAGGATTGAATCAACGTTCATTTCCTGATTTTGACAACGTGCTATGGTTATTAGAGATGTTATCATTGGGGGAAACTGGAGGAAGGGTACATAGGAACTCTCCGTACTATTGTGGTAACTTCTGGTGAGTCTGAAACTACCTCAAAATAAAAATATATATAATTTTTTAAAAAACAATCCTAGACTATCTAAGAAAAATGTGATGATAAAATGATGCTACCATACACCACACTAGCACACAGGAAAAAATTAAGTCCTACTTCCGGGCACTGCTCTTTCTGTCGGGCCAGGGCGGAATTTAAAATGTGCTGGGAAAGGAGGAAGATGCTTTACTTCTGCCTGATTCAGGTATACTCTCGAAAGAATATTTTCCTAAACAAAGTGCCGAAGGCTATGATTTTGTCTTCTTTCCCTTTTATCCTAACTCAGGTCAAGTACAAGGATTTCTGCTCTCTTCTGCAGGGTCTAGGTTTTGGAAGAGAGTGAGCATTTCACAAGCTATAAGTAATTGTTAGTGAAAAAGTCACACAAAGTCACAGTGTCTTTAAACTTCTTTCTATCTAGCATTGTTCTTAAAAAACTATTGTCAGTTTTAGAACGAGCTATTTTAAATAAATAAGTTTGATGTTTACACTTAAACAGTATTACTAGAGTCATTAAATTAGGTGGCCAAGAGTCCACTGTTAATTAACATGGTTAACAAAGTGGGTCATTATTTAAAATATCTGAAGCACAGTGGCCAGTTTTTCTACTGTCTGGGAACTCTAAAAACCACCGACAAGAAATTTCATAGGCATGGAGATAAAGATAAAATTTCTTAAACTGCTTAAACATGTTTGTTCAAGCAAGGACTCCCCTGGAATAAAAAGCAACAATTTGCAATACCATTCCACGAATAAGCTTCCTGCAGTCTGCAGGATGAAAATTATGAAAACTCCTGTAGATATAAAACACAATGTCAAATTCAAAGATGAAAACAAAATTGAATGGCATTCCCCCAAATTCTTCCCTCTTTTTCTGGAAACTGCAAACCCCTTAGTAGGTATATCTCAGAAGTGTAACTGCTCAGAATTCCCTGTAGTTTTGTGATAACCTGTTTAAATTAAGTTCAGCTCAAGATATGGCAACACAGTTTCATCTTAGAGACCCACCAGCTTGTCCAGAAGTGATTCTTCAGGATACAGTGTGATAACCAGGTGCAGGAAAAGAATTCCTCTCTGATTGCTGGAAAAGCTCATTAGAGAAGGGCATCCATCTCTACTTCTTCGGGATAACATCGATAAGCTGTAAAAGACAGAGTTTTACTTAGGAAAGGAAAAGGGAGGGATAACTGCAAGAAAGCTTTTAATATATGGCTTATTGATTCATGAATCAAAGAAGAAACTCCTATGTCTCTGGTTCTATCAGAACTGAAAGAGTTCTTCCACACAATTCTTTGTGTGGCAGAAATAAAGCTTTCTCCCAAAGAAAATCCACTTTAAAATATCCCAAAAGAGATAAAATACCCTCGAGATCCTGCAGTTCTTTAATGCTTGCCATGGGCCAAATCCCGCAATTAGAATCCATCACATTAAGTGCTGAAGTTGTATAATGTTAATAGATCACTTTGTAATGTGAGCAGTTTTTAAAAGTCGTATTTAATTTTCAATTATTACTGTACTGAGCACTGGTTGTGTCCATCCATTCTGTTACAGATTCTTAAGTCCAGGGAAGGAACAGACTGCTGCTTGCTAAGCATTGCTCATTCTGGTTTTAATTTCAGAGACCTGAATTGGAACTCTAAAATAGCCCATATTTCAACTGCTTTGTTTATTTTTATTTCCAAGCCCAATGATGAGAGCTCCTTTTTTTGTTTCATAATTATTTTATTTCAAAAAATACAGGCAAAAGCCTGGACGGTGCGTGTATGCCTGTCTGGGTGTATGTATGTGTGTGTGTGCATCTGTGTGGTTTTCTTTAAGAAAATGAAATGAACCATAAAATAAGCCCTTAACAGTAACCTAAGAAATAAAACAAAATCATTTACAACACATGGGATTGTTGCAGGATATGTCAAGATTAGATGGTTTAAGGGAGCTATCGTGAATGTGGAAGCAATTATAATGAAATTCATGACTCATTAGCAAACATTCCATATTGCGTTTCTCATTTCTGGGTCAATGTTACGAGGAAACATATAGACTTAAGATTTAGATGTTTCATTGACTTCAATGCTAGATCATAGATAGTTGGACCGTACAATGACATAACACAAAGACTCAAATATTTTGAAGTTCTTCATTTCTCAGACGGAGGCAATTTGGTCCTGAAGGTAAGAATGAACAAAATAACTTCAGAAATGTATTGCTAAGAACTAAGTTGGTGATAGGAGGGTTGTCTGTAAATGTAAAGTAAGAATTACATGGTGTAAATACGTACTGGCGGATGCCGTGGGGAATTTTCAAGTGCACACTGCTTGGCATGCAAAATGGCTGGTGCACTCAAGTACCCAATACTGTATGTAATGGGAACCAGATGTCTAACAGAGAGAGAAAAGTATTTTATAGCAATAAATGTGACATTGACTCTTAAAGGGTTTGCTGTTTTTAAACAACTTCCCAGTCTTTTCCTCATATTTTAAAATAGTTTAAAGTAGATTGTGTAAAGGAATTATTTTGCTATTTTGAAAGAGAAAGTATTTAATTTGCCACCACTAAAATGCCTACAAAAGGAAAAAAAGAGAGAATTCTGGAACTCATTCATTTAACTAAACTCTGTTCTCAGCAATGCAAAAAAAAAAAAATCGAGGCTAATAAAGCATAATTCCGCCTGCCCTTAAGGAACTTGAAATATACTAGATGCGATAAGATGCACACAGCTGTGGGAGGACATGGCAAAGCAAGCACCGTGGAGGAGGCACCACTAAAGCGCTCTGGGAATTCAAAGGAGGAAGAAAAGTTCCCATGCAAGGAGGATCCAGGAAGAAGGGCCCCGCCTATCCAGCCTCCTCAACACCTCCCCCTCCACCCCTTCTTGAACTCTGCCCTGGTGAAGGGTCTCCTTGTTTCTGACCTGGCCATGGCATGGGTCTCCCAGCAGCAGTTCTGCTCCCTCATGGCACCCCACCCACTCCAATGCAGCCCCTACGTCCCTGCCAGGAGCCTGGTTCTGCAGCCTGCTTCCCAGCTGGGAACGAGTGAGTTGTAAGCTCTGCAGTTAACCCTGGAGCTTACGGCCTGCTTGCCATTTACTATTTGTCATCTTGGGGAAGTCACTTAATCAATCTGCCTCCACCTCCATTTTCTCATCTGTGCTCTCAGCACCCCCAAAAGCACATGTCTCATGGGGGTGCTGTCAGGATTTACTGAAATGCAACATGCACCATGTTTTGCACAGTGCCCACAGAGAGTCAGGGTGCTGTTAATAGAAACATTTTTAGCTGTTTTCCTATCCGTTTTTAGAGGACAAAATCTAAAATACTTACTTTGGCAGGCTGCTCATGAGCTAGCATTTGCATACTTGTCCAGTTCTTTCTCTCAATGCCTTCCCTCAAATACCAGTTCCTCAGCTGTCCTTGTCTACTTGTCTTCATGCAGGCAGGACTTCTGTACTTTTGCACATGCTGTTCCACCTGCCTTAGATGATCCACCTATTTACACGGCAAATTCCAACTTCTCCTGCAGGTCTCCCCTCTAGCAGATCTCTCTGAAGCCTTCCCTGATATCTGTGAATTGATCAGTCCCTCTTTCACTAAACCAATAGTCACAATCTTACATGGCTCACAAAGGAAGCAGAAATAAGTGATGTGATACAAAGTAAGGCAGTAGGGAGTGGTAGGGACTGTGGTTGAGAGCAAGAGAGAGGGAGCCCAGGCCATGTCTAAAAAGTCAGCCACTCCTCCCCATTGCCATGGTGGAATGAGAGCTCAGATTTGCCAAATCTTCCCACTTTCTCAAGGTAAGACAGAAATCTGGATTTTCTCCCTGAAATCTCCAGCGATTAATTGTTGGCAACAAAATTTTTTTAAAGTATTATAATTTGGGGGCAAATAAAATCTATCTGGGGACCAAATGGCTAAGTACATGCTGCCCTCAATTCTAAGCAAGTTTAACCTTTTCTTATTATTGTTCACACATTTGCTTCCCAGCTGACTTTGCTCCTTTCGGACAAAGGCCATGTTGGGTTATTTTTGTCTTCCTGATGTCCTGCACAGTATACCTCACAACATAGACACGTCTCACTGAATTTCATATTCACCACTTCATGAGCCTTGACTCCAGGGTGGAGGTTGCAGGCGGAAGGCCATTCTGGCCCAGTGGGCAGGGCCTGTGGGTAAGAGTGGAAAATGGCTATTAACTTCTAAGCAAACAAAATGTCCTTGCTAATTGTATCACTTTCTGAACTCAAAGAATAAAGTAAGTCTTGGTCAATATCTGACTTTCTGAGACTCTTCCTACAATGGCTCCAAAGACCACTCCCATGGTTAGCAGCACTGGAGTCAGCTCTCAAAATACAAACCTAATTGATAAATAAACTTAATTTACACCTGCGTGTAAGATTACTATAGACGTGTGAGTGGATGACTAAATGAATGAATTAAATCTACCTTACAGAGCGCCAACTCAAATGTCAGCCATGACAGCATTTTAATTTTGTTAGAAGGTGAGCATAGACCATAATCTGGACTCAGAAGGAGATATGTTATCTGCAGTCAAGAAGAATATGATAAAGACTAGAGTTGTCAACAAATTAGAAAGCTCAGAGACAGCAATAACAATACACTTTTTTAAAAAATTTCAAGTGTCCATAATCTTTGATCCAATGAAGTAATTTCTAGGAATTTATCTCAAGGAATAATCTTGCATGATTATTTAATTCTAAGGATGTTCATTGCAGCTTTCTATATGATGTTGAAAAAAGATGAGAGCTGTTAAATAGGGAATAACATAGAACTGGTTTTATGGTAATAATGACAGGTGAAACCGATCAAATCCTCATGCTGGGAAATTTGGATTCATTATATCCTTTAGCCATATTGCTATGCCCAGATTACAGATGAGGAAACTGAGATATAGGGTGTATAAATAATTTGCCCAAATCACATAGCAAACAAATGTCAGAGCAGGCATTATTTAATGCCAGAGTTCAAGCAACATGCTCCACTTCTTCTCCCAGAAACGCTGGGACAGCCACTGCAGTTACTCTGCAGTCACTAAACCCAGGAGAATATATGATATTATAGGGAAAATGCATGACATATTATTATGTGAAAAAAACCAGGTTACAGAAAAGTGCTGTTTTGTACAGGCATTGTTGGATGGAAGTATCAAAATCCCATAGACACTGCTTCTCCATTCAAAAAAGGACTTAAAGAAAGGATAGAGGGTCAGCCCACACAATTCATGGCAGGAAGAAGCATCAGGACACAAGGAGTGTCTGCCCCTAGAATTTGGTAGTCTCAGCCTCTGATTCTCACTCTTTATCTCCTCTTCTCTTGCAAACCATCTTCCAACAAAGCTTTAGGTTGTGAAGTGCAAATTCTATTCCTGCATTGATGTGATGTTCCAGTCCCAGCCCTCAGCACCATCTGGTTTAATCCCAGATGTCCACCCATGGTCCAGTCAGCTGGGGCCAAGGGCTAGAGCTGTGTAAGAATTGGTTCTGTAAAGGAGTAATAGGTTGGAGGATAGTTCTGACCATGTATAGGGCAATCCTATTTTTTTGTAAATAAAAATTATAAATGCAGAGAGAAAAGACTGAAAGGTTCTACATCAAGCTATGGATAATGTTTATTTATATCTACAAAGTTTGTTTTCTTGTTTTTGCTCCTCTCTATAGTCTAAATGTTTACAGTGGACATATATCACTTTTGTACTAAATGTTTAAAAAGGGGGCCCAACCTACATGGAGTTTGAAAAGTAAATGTTGTGAGTGGTCAGTATTTTGAGATTAAAGGCTCAGCTGAAGAGAAAAAGTATCTTTAGTGATGATGGGATGTGGGACAAACTTACCAAAGAAAGGTTAGAGCTGAAACAGCAAATCCCATTTGAAAGGCCTTGGATGTTGAGCAAGATCTCACCATGAAGATGTCAGAGTTGTATTTGATGGAGAAGCTGGGCAATGGGTAACAGGGCTCACCATCCTGCAACACCGTGCTGAGCAAGTGGCTCCTAGGATAACACCAGACAGAGCAGAGAAGGCCATGAGCCACATGGAATATAAGATACGATCTGAGAAGGCAAGAGACAATAGTCATTAAGGAGGAAACCACATTTGAAACACATATTTCAAGCAATCAAGTGAGGAATGGCCCAAGGAAGGGCAAGGAGTTCATTGGTCTGAGAAACGGCAGTGGCATAGCAAATATGTAGGTAAGGAAAAACGAGAGGGAAATCATTTTCACGCCCAAAAAGGAAAAGTCGCGGCTGCGGGAGATAAAGGAATGGGGAGACCATAGCAAAACAATGTTGTTGAAAGAAAGGATGGTTGTGGAGCCAAGGGGGTGGGGGGGGCGCAGGGGCGGGGAATGTAGGTAACAAGATAAGTTCTTGAGAGTGAACACATGGGCTTGCGTAGAGCTAACAAGAAGGCTCTTTCTCAGAGCTAAGCAACGTAATCCATTGCCATCCTGTTTGCCTTCAATGCTCTAAAGGGTAAGTGGCCCTCGGTCCTGGTACGTGCTCATCTATCATCTCCATCACCTGGTGAATGGCCATTTCATTATTTTTTACTGAATACTTAATTGGCTTTTATAGCTTCAAACTAAACTGGAAACTCCTGGAGGATGGGAGGTGGGTACAAAGGAACTGACATTGTGATTAGACATTGTAGCAATTTTAAGACATGTCCTCAGTTCTTTGACTCTTTCTTTAACTCAGCTGCCTTCCAGAGCTCCAGGCCTCTCCCCATACCTCTATGGGCAGAACGAACCTCAATTCCTTGTTTTTTAATTGTTCCCATTTTCCTGTTCTTCACGGACTTTATTCCTCCTTCCTGAATGATCTTTGGGTCTTCCATGTACTTTTTAGGTTGTAAAACTAAGAACAAGATACCCTACCCCAGTGATGATCTTGGCTATAATATTCCCCTCATGTGGAAAGTGCTGTTATTTTTGGCCACCTTCAAGCATCTTCTTGTAACTGTTCCGCCCATCAGCTGCAGGAGTTCCGACTCACTTCCCCGGGCAGTACAGGGGGCCTGCAGACAGCAGCTGCATCAGGAGCTTGAGTGGGAAGACAGCAAGCAGGGTGGTCAGAAGCTTGACTGCGAGGCTGCCCTGAGGTGCAGCTTCAAATGAGGCAGAGGAGGCGGGACTGCTCCGAAGCCAAGACCGGGATACCCACGGGGTGCGCCTTGCTCAGAGAGAGAGTGACTCATAGGACGGTCACTGAGCAGCTGATAAAGCATGGAGGCCAGAAGCTGCCCCCTATCCCCTAGGTGGAAGGCAGCCCCTTCCATCTGTGCTCTCATGGGGAGGGCATGCCCCTCCACCTTGGAACGTCAGGCCATGACAAGCCCAGGTGGGGGCACGCTGACAAATCCATGCCATTGAACGAATGCAGGGAACTCCCGAGGAGCACGGAAGTGCTCAGCAGGGAACTGAAGAAGCCACCCCCCCAGAATGGCAAACACGTGGCTAAAAGGACGACCTAGCGCAGCAGCAGCAGGCAAAGCAGTATCATCTCAGGTCAAGGAGAAAGCCCCATAGCCAAAAATAGCCGCCCTTCCCAGTTGCCACAGTGTCTAAAATTATACCGTCAAAGATTTATTCCCTCGCACGCCTCACCTTTGTTGGGGGTGGGTTTGGGGGGGACGCGTGAAATGTCTTCACCTTAACTTGTAATAGGCCTGGCAGCTCCACAGAGTCATTTGGGGGCAGGAAAGGAGGGAGGTGTTGAAAGGGAGGGAACAAGGCAGTGGAAGTGCCGGTGAGGGACACCAAAGGGAAACTTCTCCTATTTCAGAGTTTTACCCAGAAAGAACTGGCAGCCACATCATAAAACCAAGGCCTGAGCAAGCTGCCAGTAAATTTGAACCATGCATGCAAACAATTCTAATAATTTATTCCTCGAAATGCCTTTAAAATACATTATTATGCAGAGCTGCACATGCCTCTACTTCAAATTGCCTAAATAGAGAAAAAATACATTAAAAGGCAATTAAAAAGAATAACAAGAGGAAACGTAAGGACCTGGCCTAAGCCGATCCCACCAGAAACCAGAGCAAAGCTAAAGGCAGGTAATCAGATAATTCCAACCAAAGTCCATTTTCTGAGATTCATTCAGAAAGTCAGGCAAGGACTCTGTCAACATATAGGGAGAAGTTTGGTTAGCCTGACCCCAGAAGATTAAGCAGTAAACAAAATAAAAGCAAACAGTTACTATGCGAAATACACACCCAGCCCACTGTAACAACAAGCAACAGCTCCATCTGACTCCATTTTCAGAGTCCTTAAGAAATAGACAAGAATTCCAGAAAGGGAAGCACCCTGCTTCAGCGGCCTCTGGAGCAAGGCAGCCACACAGAAAACTGGTGAGCAGCAGCAAAGCAGAGTGTAAAACGGAATGAAGAAAACAAGGAAGGGAGAAAGGAAAGAATGGAAGAAAAGTCCAAATGCTGAGAACAACGGCTTCCCACAAGAATAAGCAACATTTCTTCACCATTCAGCAATTTATAAAACACTTCCATATACATTCACCTCCAATCCTCCAAAACCCACTAAGGAAGGGCATTTTCTTCTCATTTTTATAAATGAGAAGGCTTTGGATGGGATGGATTTGGTGACTTGGACAAGGCCTTTAGCTGGTTAGTTGGGAACATTAGCAGGGCTTGAAACCTGAATCCAAATAACTAAACCCCCTGTTTTTGTTATTGTTTTTGTTTTTGTTTGGTTTCGTTTTGTTTTTACTCCAACAGTCTTTGGAGTTGCAGAGCAGAAGGATTCAAGAAATGTTAGTCCTGGATCTACGGGTAGCTTACTGGATGACTTCTGTAACTAAGTTTTCCCTTTTGAACATTCATTCTTTCATTCATTCATTGAACAAATAATGATTGATCTTTGACTAGTGTGGGACATTGATCGAGGAGCTGGGCTTCATCTTTAAGGACATTTCACGTCGGTGACTCCTTGATGGTCAGTCTCAGCCGTCCCCTTTTCAGAGAGCCTTCCCTGACCACACAATCTAAAGTGGCTCCTGCCACCCCCTTCCCAGTCATTCTTTTCTAATTTTCCCGTCTGAAACCATGTGCTTCACAGACTTGCTCATTTGTTTACTGCTTGTCTTCCTTCTTTTAGAAAATTAGGTCCTTCCAAGTAAGGACCCTGTCTTACTCAAGGCTATCTTTCCAATATCTGGAAAAGTCCCTGCATAGTAGGTGCTCAGTGCATATTTATCCAATGATTGACATTAAATATCAAGGAGAATGATTTCCTGGTGTGTATTATCTGTCCAAAATAGTCTGAGACTATTTATTTAAATCATCTCATTTAACCAAGGTTGTATGTGCCAAAATAGAAAACATATGAAGAAGATGGGACTTTAATCACGGCAAAGAAAGTGCCTGGAAGAATTAAAGCTCAATTTAAAATACCTGATCCTGCATTTAATGCAAGAACAAGGCCCATCTTGTGACGTTAAAAA
Source organism: Chaetophractus vellerosus (assembly GCA_004027955.1). Classification (NCBI taxonomy): domain Eukaryota; kingdom Metazoa; phylum Chordata; class Mammalia; order Cingulata; family Chlamyphoridae; genus Chaetophractus; species Chaetophractus vellerosus. The sequence continues at coordinate 10,017 of PVKH010035743.1, forward strand.
GGAACAAATTTAAAACGAATAAAGGAAATACTTTTTAAAGCAGCGTGTAATGTACCTGTGGAATTCGTTGCCGCAGGATATTATTGAGGCAAATAGTCTAGCAAGATTTAAGAAAGGATTAGACATTTATATGAATAGGAATAATATTGGCAGTTACACTAACTAGGTTAAACAGTTACAAGGTATGTCCGTCCCTAAGCTCCAGGGCATAACTGTTCACCAGCTGGAGTGAGGAAGGAATTTTCCCCCTGTAATAGAGAATTGCATAATTGGCCAGATGCAAGATGGCTCAGATTTGTGCCGTCTTCGGTAACATAGGCAGTGACCATTGCTGAAGGGAAGTTCTTGGAAAAGGTGCACCAGTGACCTCTTCCCGTGGCTCTCTGTCTTATGACACAATCCCGAACAGGAGGTGGAGAGTGCACATAAAGTCTTTGGGAATCCGTACCTGAAAAGTTCTCAATTTCAGCAAACAGAAATGGTAAAAAAAAAATTTTTTTTAATTGAAAAAAAGCAAACTGATGATGAAGATGTTTCACAGAATGAAAATGAAATCATGCTTTTTTATTAGCAGCACAGCAAGGCAGTGCCAGGAAGCTGCCTGGGACCTTCCAAATCTCAGCACACGGGAGTCCTTGGTGAATCTCATACAAGGACATCATCCACCCATTTTTCACGTGTACCTGATGTATGTGCACCTTGTGCACATACATTTAACACGTGTGTGTTTAATGAAGGTGCATAGCTATAGGGTTGGTAAGAAAAGACATTCATATAGCTGTCCACTCACATTGTGAAGGCTTTCTCTTTGTGAGAGAGTCACTTGCTTTGCCAGGCACAACCATTTATTCTTGGTGACGTACATCGTGCCTTTCTCTCACCTTAACTCGGCAAATCCAGAAGGCAGTTGTTAGTCAAGCATGCAAATACAAATGTCCTTAATAAGATGCTACCATATTAAAGAAAAAACTGAAAGAGAATTAGTTGTTTTATTTGCTTAGTTTACAAATCTTAGTTATCCAGAGGTAGATAATGATCTGAAAAAAACTGTATCCCTATGGAACTGCTTGTGAAAGGACTTTTTCCAAACTGTGGTACAAGAAATATTTCCGTAACCTAAAATAGAAAGAGAAATTTTAATTTAAATCCTCAAATGAGCAATAAACCTAAAAGATTTCAAAGACCCTTGAATAAAAGTAAATAGAATGTTCTCTCGTGAGCCATAACAAACATATAATACTAATTTAGGGTGTTAATATTTGGGGGGTTTGGGGAGAAAATACACCAAATGTAAGGTATGGGCTATAGTTAGTAAAATTTTGATGAAGCTCTTTCATAGTTTGCAACAAATATTTCACAACAATGCAAGGTGTTGGTAGAGGGGTCATGAATGGGACCCGGTATGATGATATGCATGTTTGTTTTATAAGTTCACAACTTTTACTATACTTGTTGTTTATGTATGTTCATGTATGATTGTTATACTTCAATAAATTTTTTAAAGTAGGGAACCAGCTGTGGCTCAATTGGTAGGGCTCTGGTTTACCACATGGGAGGCCCCAGGTTCAGTTCCTGGGACCTCCTGGAGAAGGCAAGCTGCCACGCCGTGAGCTAACTCAGCAGGATGGCGCAGCAGGGGGAGACAAGCAGACACAGAAGAAGACAAAGCA
>PVKH010035744.1:0-11701 GCA_004027955.1 Chaetophractus vellerosus
CTACATCCCCACCTCAGCCTGAGGCCCAGCGCTCTTGCTTCGGGCTCCTGAAAATCGGTGCCTCCTCTTTCCCAGCTAAACTGTAAATCATGGGGTGCGGGGAACCCCTGATTCCTCCACAGCTAGCGCAGGGCCGCGATGTAATAAACGCGGTCCGACGTGATCGTCTTACGGAGGCGTGGGTGTGCAGCCGTTACCTGCTGCGGCCTGTGGGGACACCTGTCCCTGCCTTTTCTGCCTTCTCGGGGCTGTTTGTAGATGACCCTGGGGTGCACTCTCCTTCCCTGGGCCCTCCCTGTGAGTAGGTGATAGACTGTGCCCCCCCCCAGACGTGTTCAGGCCTAACCTCGGGACCTGCGGGTGTGACCCTGCTTGTAGACAGGACCTTTGGAGACGCCGTTGGTGAGCTGAGGCCGGACTGACTGAGGGTGGGCTTCACGCCACGTGCCTGGAGACCCCGTGAGCAGAGGACGCTGGACCAGGAGACAGGAGGAGGGAGACCACCCTGAGATGGAGGCCAGCCCTGAGCTCTGCTTCCCCCAAGCCAGCCCCAGGACTTTGGAGAAAGCAGGGTCCTGCCCGCCCCGGCACCAGTCGGCCGTGTGGAGTCCTGCAGACCCCGGGTCAAGGCCTGTGTGTCCTGGGCAACTCGGTGGCTTCCTTCGGTCTCCACATGTGAAGTTCGAGGTGAGTCCACCCTGTCCGTCCTCGAAGCACAGCTGTGAGGGTGCTTGGCGCAGGCTGGCCAGGTAAGCGCGCGGCGAGGGGGAGCTCTCATCCTTTGTCTCGCGGCCGAGGGTAGACCCCGCTTGGGTGGTGGCGGTCTGTAGCAGTAACTATTGTATCTGAAAGTTCAGTTATCTTTGGTGACGGGGTATTGCTCATGTCGTGAAACGAAAGCAGAGCCCTACCTGGGCTTGAAAATCAGCATCAAGACAGAAGTCACGCACCTGTGCAGAAGTCACGCACCTGTGCAGGCCGAGCTCGAGCGGCAGGGCGAGAAGGGATCTCGCTGGCGCGGATGGTCGGGGACAAGAGGGGAGGGACGGGTTTTACACAAGTCTCAGAGAGACAGTGTTCCTACTTGTATCTGACCAAAGTCACCATGAAATTCTTCCAGTGCACGGTTTGCAAATATCTCAAAAAAGTTACAGAAGTGTTGTGCATGCTGATAATTGTCAGTTCATGGGGCATTTATAATTGCAATATAACCGCATTTTAGCTAAATAAATGTGGGATTGTTAAATCTAATGTCGGTTAATAATCGACAGTTCTGCGAAGAGCACGACGAAGCTGCCCCGCAGGCACATCTCGGGACTTTTTTGTGTGTGCGGTGCTGGAGGCGGAGCTCACCTGCAGCCTTCGTGCAGCTGAGCGCAGGTGGGGGCGGCAGCTCGCCGTGGGCGCCCCTGAGCTGCCCCTCGCGAGGCGGGCCTGCTGGAATGAGCTCGTTGCTTTGTCCGCCGGGAGGGAAAGCTGAGGCCCCGGACCGGGGGCAGAGTCATTCAGATGTCGGAGCTTGTGCAGAACTGGGGAGAACCGGCTTCCCTCTGTTAGAACACCGCTTTTCGTCAAGATACTTTAAAAAGCGTTCGTCTGGGGAGAGAGTGGGGTGAAAAAATGTGTAGCGACTGCAGCAGCCCCGTGTGGGGAGGGGCGTGGGCAGCCGTCCCTCAGTCCCTCGCCCCAGAGGCGGCTGCTTTGACTGGGCTGTCCTTCAGGCTGTCGTAGTGTCTTTGCGGGGAAAGGATTCAGTCCATAAATATGAAAATAAGCCCATAATTGACCCTTGGACCGAATTTGTTTCCTTTGGATTTTGCCGTTGCAGAGGGCCCCTAGCTGGAGAGCGAGGTGTGTGACAAGGGCAGGCGGAGCCCGCACGTGTGACGACAGAGCCGTGTCCTTCAGGGGACTGGATTCGGGGGCGAGGAGGGACGAGCAGGCTTTTTTGTTCCAGCTGTGAGCTGTAAGCAATTGGCTATAACTCAGGAGCGCCTGCCGCGTCTACACCGTCGCCGCTAACTCACCCGGTGGCTGCGGGAGAGCTGGGGGTCTGAGCTCACCAGTGCTGTCTTATGCAGTGCCCAAGAGCCGGGCCGGGCGACCTTGGAGGTGAAAGATGCAAGTGCGGGGGTGCCGCCCAGCTTGCGGGCTTCAGCGGGCGGCTCTCCGCGGCCATCTGGAAGGGCACCGTGCCGCGGCCACTCCCCCGGCTGGCAGAGAAGATTCCAGTTGTTGTCTCAGCTTGCAGCCGCAGCTCCAGTTCTGCTACAGCACAGAAAGGTTTCTCCCCCTCCGCTCAACTTCCCCCTTCCTGGAATTCCTGCCACTGACTGAAAGGAACATATGGGGCTGCTCTTGCGTTCGGGCCGTTTGTACATTTAGCTCGGAGGGGGCGCACAGCGAGGGAAGAAAGCAATTCCCTGCAAAGCCCGAGCTGCAAAAAGTTGGAGGCCTCCTGCTCATCCCCTCAACGGCGACGCATCAGCCATGGGCGCGAAATCAGCCAGAAGCTCTCGGAAGTGTCTGGATGCCCAGGGCCTCTGCTGAGATCAGCGCGATTGAAAAAGCCCACCCAGCCGCATGCTCCAGCCTTCCCAAAATGCGCGTTTGCTGTGCAGGTTCTCATTGGCAACCCTCCGAGCGCAGGGCTCGTCTTCTGTTTACAGACCACGGGCAGCTTTTCTACTGCTCTTTCGTCACACGCAGACACAAAATGCAGGTGGCTTCCCTGGGCCGAGAGGAAGGCTTCCGTTTTTCCTCTCATACCCCATCTCCTTTCTGCCCTCTCTCAGATCCACAGAACCTCTTTACATGAAATGTTTTGTTCTGCCTCAAAAATGCTGCCTTACCTAGCTACCTGGCAAAGGAAAAATACCTGAGATAGTCTATATTTTATATATAGGTGTATGTACTGTTGGAGGTGTTTTTGTTGTGCTATTTTGGACAAAATAAAGAATTCTCTTTTAAAGCTATGTTATTAACCCAGCGAAGATTGTTTCCCAAACCCCATATGATAGTCATGCATTGTCCTTATTCCAAAATACTGTTAGATAGTTCCAAGTTTATTAAAGACAGTTAATATAGTTATCTATACAGTGTAAGCAATAGTGTAAAATATGAGAAAAGCTTATAAAATGATCTATGATCCATAAATCTGTTGGAGATTTAAAAAAAGAATTGTTAAGTCTAAAGGAAAACTAAAAACTTTAAATTAATGAATATCACCTTTTGCTACCAAAAAGTATAACATCTTAGTTTCTGGTTGAAGTTATGATGCTCTTGACTGGAGCACGCTTTTCACCTGATGCCGTGAAAGCGTCACGGGCCAAGGCCCTGAGTATTCTTGAGTCCACGAATAATGATCTTTGAGTCACTTTTCTTCTATGTATGCACCCAACGTTTAGTAATTACAACAGCACCTGTTTGGAATAGAAAAGAGAAACAAACTACAGTTTCTTAGTCAAAACAAGATCTAATTTTGCTCAGGTGCTAGACCTTAATTATAAAATGTATCTTTAAATTTTAAAAAATGCTGCCTTACTGTACTTTTTAATTTAATTATGCTTCATCCTGTAAAATTTCCTAAGAGCAGAGTTTCCCAAATGGTGTTTGTCAGACTGCAACTGCGTGGCAGGGTACGAAATGTCCTGCTAAGAGGCTTCCGTGCCCAGACATCTTTGAGAAAGACTGGACTCAGTGCAGTTCAGCAGATTTCTTGTTCGCAGGACTCTTTAAGTCTTTAATATGCGTCGTGACTCTCCAATAGTGAAAATGGTCTAAAATTTTTTGATTATCAGACCCTTTTTCTTTTCTTCGTCTTATTAACATCTTGCAGATAAATGATTCATAGGACCAGAGTTTAGGCAACTTTGCAAGTGTTCTTTTTTAGGTTAGTTATACTTTGTGTCCCTAAAGTCCTTCAGAAATCTGCTCAGTCATTTTGTTCAAGTTTGAGATTAGAAATTGATGGTCCAGACTTTTTAAAAAAATGTAGGTGAGCTGAATTTTGTTCCTGTCCCTGAGAAATCATTGATTTGTGCAGAGTTGACTCTCTCTGTCATCTTCCTGGCAGCATCAGGTAAGTGACTGGACTTCTCTGTGCCTTTCCCTCCACCTTCCTTGCCCGTGAAACCGGATGGCAGGGTGTTCAGGGCGACGAGGCAATGAACGAACCCGAACCTGCACCTGCGTGACGCTTTGAGGACTTTGAAAGAAGCGTGTCACGTCAGTTCAAGGAAGTGCGAGCCTCACTGCTGAATCGGTGCAAGGCCTTTTCGTGGGTTTGCAGGTGGCATCTTCTCTGCCAGCGATCTTGCCCAAAATGGAGGACTGGCCCCTTCACCAGAAGTTGTCTTATGGAGTTTTGTTATGGGAAAATAATACCCCCTAAAACAAATCAAACACGACCTCTTCTGTGCAACCTAGACGCTGAGAATTCCAGGACCGTTCAGGGTCCCCTCCCCACGTATAGAAAGGCACCTGGATCTTCACTCGGATACTTCATTCTCATGTTAATTTTAATTTTTATTAAAGTTAGACATAGAATTTAAAAAATCAAATCGCTCCATAAAGCTTATTATGGGGGGGAAAGATGACCCTCAATCCCTTTCTGGTTCCTGCATCCCAAAGATGACCGCGTTCAATTCAAGTGGTTTTTTGGGTGTTTACCCACATATTTCTGAAATGCCTGAATGTGTTTTTTTTTTAAATTTTAGGTATTATATAATAAGGTGACTTTCTACTATGGAACAAAAATTGCTATCTCACACCTGCTTTCTTCCTCGCCCTCCCCCTCCCCCTCACATACTCATACATCCCTTGCCACCATCCCCCTGTTATAGCTGTATCATAATTTTTGGTGAAATCAATAGTGCATTTTTACATTATTATGTCTGTAAACATATTATTTAGAGCTGAGCCATATAGTGTACTAGGATTCCATTTCTTTTTATTTTACAATTTTTGCTGGCATTTACATGTATGTGTGTGTATGTATGTATGTATTTGCTTTGTATCTGTTACTACAAAGGACTTGACACAGCTGGTTGCTCCTTTTCTTGGTCTGTTTCCTTCACTCAGCTTACAGGACACCACGCTCTTGTTTCTCCTGGCTCCTTCCCAGCCTCCTCTGTGGGTTCCTCCTTCTTATCTGGCCTCCTAACCCTGGCCCGCCCCAATGCTTGGCCCGACGTCCTCTTCCATCTGTACACTTTGTTTCTTTGGTGACATCATTCGCTCTTGCGGCTTTAAACGCCATCTATGAGCCAACAACTCCCCAATTTCCATCTGCAGCCCAGACCTGTCTCCTGAACTCCAGGCCCCCGTGTCCACTTCCTACACAGCCCCACACTGGGATGTCTAACAGGCCTTTCAATCTTGGTTTGTCCAAAACTGAACTGACTGCGGCCCCGTCCCTAACATGCTGCTGCCACAGTCCTTTTCAGAGCTAAAAAGAAAACCTTGCAGATATCTTCGAAAACTCTCTTTTCCACCCACTGACCCATTGCTGGGACAGCCTGGTGGGCTCTGCCTTCAGGACAGATCTGAAAGCTGACGTCTTCTCCCCTGCTCCACCTGACCCCTGTTCTCAACATAGCGTTTAGATGGGTCCTTTAAAAGCCTAAACCGGAGCATGTCAATCTCCGGTGCCAGTGCTGTCGGTATCCTACGAGCCTCAGCGTGACTGGGCCTCTTGTTTCTTCTCTGCCCTCTGCTCCTGCTACCCTGCCCCTTGTTCTGCCTTCCGCAGCCATTGCTTGGGCTTGTCCAGCATGATCCAGTCCTGGAGCCTTAGTATTGCCAGTCCCCTCTGCTTGGGATGGGTCTTCCCCAAGGAAATTGCACAACTAGCAGCATCCCCACCTGCTTTGTCCCCTATCCCCCGCCTGACTGCCCTAGTGAAAGTGGCAGCTCCTCCGCGTACTTCCTTCTACCTCCACTCCCAGCAGTCCCACTTCTATGTTTGTTTTATGCATGATTTTTTACTGTTGGTTTTCTTGCTCCTGGGATCTGGATTCAAATAAAATGCAGACATTGCAATCAGTTGATATTCCCCTTTAATATCTTTTAATCTACACATGGCCCTTGCCCCTTGCCCATTTTTTTTCTTGGAGTTTACCACAGTCTTGTATTTTGCTTGTTGCATCCCTGTGGTGTTCTTTAATATGTTTCTTTGTCCTCCCCCACCATTTCCTATAAATGGGTAGTTAGATTTAGAGTCCTGATTAGATTCAAGTGTTCCAGATACTTTTTTATGCCTATGCAAGCAAATATGAACACATAGTCTATCTCCTCCCTTTTGCATAAAAATATATAACTGCTTCTTCCATAGACTTTCATAATTGTACTTATTTTAGCCCCACCCTTATCCACACCTGCAGGGGTACCTGAAGGAGCCAGTTCCTGATCCTTTCTGGGGTTCTCAGCTGCTGCTCAGTTGCTGCTGGGCTTCCCCACTACTGACTTGTTTTGACGCTCTTGGGTCTGTCTACTCAGTCAATTATCATTGCTCCCTCTGCAGGAGAGCCTCCAACATTTCATTCCAACATCTCTCCTGTGCTCTTCATCCTGGTGAGTTTTTGCCCTCCCCCCCCCCATTGCTCTCCTATCACACTAGAGGGGCTTCAGCAGGGAGCAAATGTAAACCTGTGTTTTTAACCCACCCCCGCTAACAGGGAGCCACTCGTCCTCCATCACCGCGATTTGAGCACCTGGTGCTCACCAACTCCTGCCAGCAACCAGGACACCATTCCAGATCTTCTGAGTGGAAGCTCACCCTTCTTGGTCGCCAGCCCCACCTCCAGCTCCAGGCTGTGACTGCTTCTTCTCCTACTGGGAACCCACTCGGCACACCCATGGAAGCAGTCCTGTCCAAGGGTGCCAGATCAGTTTAGGGAGGATTCCACTTTTCTCTAAGTAGTCATCATCTTGTTTTGGGACCTTTGCCCATATCTCGCTCTCTTGAATTTTTTCCAGCCATGTAATGTTTATAGACCTTTTCCTGACAAATCCTTGGTTCCTTTCCCTATGTCTGATCATGACTCTATTCCTATCCCTAGCCACGACACATGCCTGGGGGGTTTCCTGTCTACACTTTACTCTAGCATTGCCTTCACTCATTGATCTGTCACTCTCTATTCTAGAAGCCTCTATGTACAAGTAAGCTTTGTGCTTAATCGTTATACTGAGGTTAATTAAGGAGACTGAAATGTTTCATGATCTCAAAGCGCATCATCAAAGCAATCATTACTTGCCTTGATGGTACAAAGAGCTGCAAGTCTGCCAGTAGGTTTTCCAAGCTAGCAATGGTGTCCACCCATTTCCTATAATGTTAATTTCCTCTGGACCTGGTACTTCCACAATGCGTAAGAAAATGTCTCATTTTCCTTGCCAATAATTTGTGTTTCCCTCTGCCTTAATTATGCAAATCTTAGCTGTACAACTTAAGCATTTGTCATTATGAAATTCCCTTAAATTTCTTCTGCTCTAGGTTCTTCCAAGACTTAGAAAGGAAGCACGCTACTAGCCAGGATCATTTGGAGAAGGTAAATGCAATGTCCTCCTTTCCACACCATAGGTATTATTGCCTGGCTTTGATTTTAAGGCTTTTCCAACTTTTCTTTAAAAAGATTGATCTAGAAAGTACCATTGGGGGAAAGAAATATAGAAAGAGTACTTGAGAAATGGAAGTATGTTTCATGCAATGATTTTTCTTCTATGATGACATTGCCAAGGACAGGGGAGTTAGAGGTATTTAGGGTTTACACACACACATACACACACACGCAATTTATTCTCTGCAAGAGGCACTGAGTGAGAAGTTAACACACAATTTCTATTAAAAATAATGAGACTTGTGTATGTGAGTCTCCATTCACAGGACTGGAAATTTACCCCTTGGGGTCCACATAAATTTGAGCTGTTGACCATGGGAAATGTTCTTTTATGGGCAATAAGGGCACGGAGAAGCAGCTACATGTTTTCCTAAACCTGCCACCTACCAGTGCATGTCTGCATAACTCTTCAGGTTTTCCTAGGACCCGTGTGGAGTGTACGCCTTGCTGATAAGTTACAGGTGGTGCCGTCAGCCCGAATCTCCCTTCAAAGGTCAGGTACCAGCTATGGCTTTTGCTATTAAATCCAACCCTGGGACAGTAGCTCCTCCTTTCAGGGGTCTTGATTAGAAATCCTCAAGCTGGTTTGGTGCAGCAAACGCTATTCCCGTACTCTGTGCGATTCATAGAACACGGTTCGGAAATGAAGGCCTTCGCCGTGAGAAAGTAGTCGCTCCCACTCCCCCGACACACACTGCACAGCTCACCTGCACGCACGCCCACTCATCCGCACTGGGGGCAGTCACACCCACACGCACGCACAGGCGGTCTCCCGGCAGCGCGACGTGCTGCTAGAGGCACCTCCCTGTGCCTCGGTTTGTGGGAGGCCAGAGGCTTTATGCCACTTAGTTGCTGATGTACTTTGAAATCCCTAAAAAATGGGCCTATTGGCCCAAAAGCCGCAGCCCCGCGATGTTTACGAGGTCACCAAACATAAACGCTGACAACAGCCACGTTAACTGCGTAATTCAGGACTAGTCAGCCCGAAACAGAGCTCCCGAAACTCAGCGCTTCCCTCCGGCCTGGCTCTTTGTTAACAGGCACTATGGTTTCTTGCTGGCTGAAGCACAGGTCAGCGTTTGGCTTTGTCCATCCATGCAGCGGCCAGCGCCTGGTGGCTGGCATGGGGTGGCCAATAGCCGGGGATTGTGATGGACAGGCCGCGGCCACTCCGTGCTCTCGCTGTGGCCGGCAGCCCAGGAACCAGAGCCCGCTTTAGCACCGCCGCGTCCGATGAGGTCGGTTTTCAGAAACCCGGGGCGTTCGCCACTTGCTCCTCGGCATGTCTTCAGAGCAACGGCCAAACGAGCAAGGTCTCTGGGCCCAACTCTGCACCTGGGAGGGGCTTCTCCTCCCCACCTCCGCTTGCTGGCCTGGCGGGGGGCCGGGTCGTGCGGTTTCTGCTTTGGCATAAACGTCACATTTATAGACTTAGCGCCGCAAACCAAAGGTGGCTCAATTCCAGGTTAAAGTCTTTTGCATTGTTTATTCTGTGTGGTGCAATTGGCAAAGTTTGGTTTAAAGAAAGGACAAAAGGAAGAAAAATAATTGGACGCAGGTCAGTCCTCAGCGAGGTGAAGTTGGGGCAGTCTGGTTTCCAGTTGGGTCAGACGTGGTTCTGTCGTCTCGTCCGCCATGGACGTGAGCAGCGGCAGCTGGAGGGGTGGTCGGGGACCCCACCCCCACCCAGAGCCGTGGAGAGTGGGCCTCAGGCCGAGACCCTGCACCCATCATGTCTCCAGGGGGTCTGCTCCCACCCTGCTGTGTGGCCTAGAATCACAGGCCGGGCTCTCTGAGAGCCTAAAGCAAAGCACGCAGGCCAAGGAGCCGCGATGGGGAAGAGCAGGCCGTGCCCCCGCAGTCAGGCGCCGGGCGTCCAGCGGTGCAGGGGCTCCTCCACCTGCTCTGCCGAGAGGGCAGCACCAGCCGGGGCCCGCCAGGCGGCCAAGAGACCCTGGGCCCTTCTACCGGGTTGATGACTCCCTTGAGAGCGTGCGCCTGGAAGCAGACCTGGGCTTTTAACGGTTGTTTTGTGGATGATGTTTACTGATTGTCGTAGAAAACAGAGGTTTCCAGTAGGGTTTATGGTGGAAGCCGCACGTCTTCCTCCAGCTCGCACCCCCGAGGGGCAGCCCCCACGAGCTGCTTCCTGCGCAGCCTTCAGGACCGCTTGGGCCTCGCAAGCAGTGGAATAGGCCCTTAGCAGCCCTCGCTGACTGCTCGTCCCTTAGACGGCCAGAAACGGCTTCTGCCTGCGCACATCAGCGTGTCCTGCCCTGAGCTGAGAGGCTTGCAGGGTGGTGGCTGGAGCTGGCCGGCCCTGGCTTCAAGTGGGCCTCCTGTTGGCGCAGTAGCCGACTTCTCTCTCTGTGCCAGGACTGAGCCGAGCCGCTTGGAGGCATGATCGCACGGGGCTAAGTACCGGTGCATGTCCACGTGGCAGGTAGCGCGACCTCTCCAAGGTCACCCGGACCCCACGGGACCCTTCCAACGTCGGCGTCAGCCCACACTCGGCTACCAGGCGCATTGCCTCCTTTGTGAAATGCTCCACCCTCTTCTGTTAACAAGCTTTAAATTCCAAGTGCGTGTTGGAAACTTCTAGAAGAGATTGCCACCCACCATGCCCAATATCCGAGCCCACCTGCTCCCTGCCTATCTTTGCTGGAGTGGACAGAGGATATTATTTCTTCCTGTTGGCATGTGTGTCACTTGGCTTTCCCACGGAGGGAATTTCTGCACTGAGTGAGTTCCGTTCTCTCCTTGGCAGAGCGGGGAGCCTGGCCTGGCACTCAGAGCCCAGAGGTGGGCACAGCTCCCAGGAGGGTGGGGCAAGCCTGACCCAGGCCACGTTCATGACCCACCCTGGGCTGTTTGGGAGGCCTCGTCCAGGGAAGGTTCTGAGACCAAAGCTGGGGGACACAGCCAGCCTCAAAGCCCAAGGCAGACCTGGGACCGTGGAGCGGAGCAGCACAGAAGCCTCTATCCCACAGAAGGAGCAGTGGGTCTGAGCAGAGAAGGTTAAGTGCCACTTTACCCGGAAGGGTCTTCAGCATGGGGGGAGAAGAGGAGGGAGGCCGGGGCACCTCTTCCCTACAGGAGTTCTAGCATGAACCGTGGAGGAGGTACCAGCTGGCCCTACCAGCACCTGTGTGCATTGAGGCTTTGAAGTAACCCTTCTGCTTTGTCTGGGAAAAATTTCACACTATGTGACTTCTGATATTCACGGTCCAGCTCGGTGTTGAGCTTGGAGATTGAAATCGCCCATCCCAGAGGGCAGGCCAGTCGGGGAGGGGGCGGTCGGCGACACGCAGCTGGCGAGTGGGTGCCGTCTACCTTTCACAGGCGCCGGGGCCGCGGCGGCGGGGGCGTGCTGCAGGGCCGTTGCCCTCACGCCGTGGGCTGCCCTTTGGCCTGCCCGCCTCAGCATAGATAGCGAGTTTCCCGCTGGTATCTCCTCTTGAAACAGCGGCTGCGCTGGCTCTGCCTTTCAGAGAGAGTGGGGATTTATTGGCAGACGTTGGGGTAATGTAAGTCCCATTCCCTGCCAGAGCTCTCCACAAACAAATCCAAATGGTTCAGGCTGCACAAATCAGTTACAGACTACACGGCGTTCTTCAAAGTGAAAGCCTGGAAGTAAGATGGGGCCTTTGGGGACCCCTTTTCCAGGACACTGTCTTGGTTACCTAGGGCTGCCATGACACTACCTCATACTAGTTGGCCTAAAACAATGGAAATTTGTCTCGCGGTTCAGGAGGCCAGAAGGTGTGGGCGGGTGAGGCTCCCTCCGGAACCTGCAGGGGTGGCTCCTTCCTTGGCTCGTCTGGTGGTGGCTGGCAATCTCAGTGCTCCTCGGTGCTCCCCGGTGCTCCTCGGTGCTCCCTGGCACTCCTCGGCACTCCCCAGCAATCCTTGGTGCTCTCCGGTGCTCCCCGGTGCTCTTTGGTGCTCTTTGGTGCTCCCTGCTGCTCTTTGGTGCTACTCGGTGCTCCTTGGCACTTCTTGGCGCTCCCCGGTGCTCCCCGATGCTCCCCAGCGCTCCTCGGCGATCTTTAGTGCTCCTCAATGCTCCCTTTTGCTCCCTGATG
>PVKH010035745.1:0-11693 GCA_004027955.1 Chaetophractus vellerosus
AAGGGTGTAAACCTATTCTAAGTAGGCCTTTTGATTAGGTTAGCTCAATTAAAGTGTGGCCCAGTGTATTAGTCAGCCAAAGCGGTGCTGATGCAAAATACCAGAAATCGATTGGTCTTCTTGGGTTCCTCTCTTCCTGGGGCTCCATTTCTCTCTGGGCTCAACTCCTCTGTTTCCTGCACAGGGTCAGCTGTAGACTATGAGGCTATCTAGGCTTTGCCTCTCTTCACAAGTCCAGCTGTAGACTCTCAGGTGAACAGTTCATGTCTTTTCCTGGGGTCTTCTCTCCTTCCTCACGACCAAGCTCTCTTACTTCCCGGGGCTCCAGCTCAAGACTCCAACATCAGAACTGCTGCAACTCTGTCCTTTGCCATGCCTTTTATATTTGATTCCCCACCCACCAAGGGGTGGGGCTCAATGCCCTACTGACATGGCCCAGTCAACACGCTAATCATAACTTAATCGTGCCCAGATTAGCAGATCAGTTTACAAGCATAATCCAATATCTATTTTTGGAATTCATAGCTACATCAAACTGCCAAACTGCTATACCCAGGGTGGGTCTTAATCCCCTTACTTAAATTCTTTATAAGAGAATGAAATGTAGAGAGAGAGAAAGCTGTGGAAGCAAGCAGCTGAAAGCAAGGAAACCTGGAAGAGAAGGAAGAGACCAGCAGACACTGCCATGTGCCTTGCCATGTGACAGAGGAGTCCAGGATTGCCAGTAGCCAGTCCTCAGGGAGAAAGCATCACCTGATGATGTCTTGATTTGGACATTTTTCTCAGCCTCAAAAGTAAGCTTGTAAGATAATAAATCCCCATGGTAAAAGTCAACCCATTTTATGGTATCTGCATTTTGGCACTTTAGCAAACTAAAACTCTGAGGTTTGCAAATTAGGTTTTACAATTCTACCTCATCTTGTCATTTTCATATAGGTTTAACAGTTTCTCAGTATGACTGAAGTAAATATAGATACGATTGCATATTATTCTTGAAGTGATAAGAATGAAAAATAATTTCTGTTTTTAAAGAGTGAGCATGCTAACATCCCACATTCTTTATTGGTAATGTAGTAAAAATGAATTTATAACCTAGTAGTCAAGTGTTGTATTGATAATAAAGATATTTAGGAAGAAGTATACATGATTATAGCTAATGAATCATTAGCTTCTAAGAGATCACCTCAGGTGGTGTAGTAGATTAAAGATGGCCACAGATTATTTGACACTGTTTCCATCGAGAGGTGAGATCTATGTCACCTGCTTTTGAATATGAGCAAGTTTTGTATCTGCTTTGATCAATAGAATATGGTGGAAGTGACACTGTACCAGTTTCTGGACCCAGATCTTAAGAAAATTGGAAGCTTCTACTTCCCTGTCATTCTCTTTGGGAGACTTGAGATGCCATGTAAGAAGTTCAGCTACCCTGAGACTGACTTGTTGGAGAGGCTGTTCTGAAACCTGGCATAAACTAGCAACCAACATGCTGGACAGGCCATATCTTAGTACTCCTTGACAGTTTCAGCTGAGCTGAGTCTTTTAGCTATCCCACCAAGGTATCAGACACATAAGTGAAGCCATCTTGGACCCTCCAGATCAGTCTGTTCACCATACCCCTAGTGACATCATATGACGTCACATGGAACTGAAGATTGCCCTGCTGAGCCCCTCCTGAATTCCTGACCCACAACATTGAGAAATATAATAAAATGGTTATTTATTTATTTATTTATTTGTTACATATCCCCCCCTTTCTGCTTATTCTTGCTGTGTTCATTTTTTTTTTTTTTTTTTTTGCGTTCTTCTGTGTGTGCTTTGTCTCCCCCTGTTGCGGCGATGCACCGAGTCAGCTCACCACACAGGCGGCTTGCCCCGCTCGCGGGCGGCTCTGCTCTGCTCGTGGGTGGCTCTGCTCTGTTCGCGGGCGGCTCTGCTCTGTTCGCAGGCGACTTGCCCTGCCCGTGGCGGCTTTGCCCTGCCTGTGGCGGCTTTTTGCCCTGTCCACGGCGGCTCTGCCCCGCCCATGGCGGCTTGCCCTCTCAAGGCGGTCTGCCTGCTCGGAGGGGCCCCCGGGAACCGAACCTGGGGCCTCCCATGTGGTGAACCGGCGCCCTATCTGCTGGGCTACAGCTGGCCCCCTAAAAGGGTTATTTTAAGCTACCTCAGTTTCTGGTAGTTTGTTATGCTCTAATAGATAATTGGAACCAGTGGCTATCTAGAGCTTCTGGCTTCTTGAATTTGAGCTGAAGACAAAACAAAACAAGACAAAACAAAAAATTTATCCCAAATATCCCCAAACAACCCTACCATGATTTGTATGAAATTTAATGAAAAATAAACTAAAGATTATTGTTAATCATATGGAAAATGATAATTCTGATAATTAGGTGAGTAGAGAAAACTTTGAGGGAACTCAGATTACTTAGAGGAGACAAAAATGGGAAAATTGTTGTGTGTCGTCTTTCAGAAATTTGATTGGTGGAGTTGCTAGAAGAGAGCTGAGAAGTTTATGGCTTTTTTCATTTTGAAGAGAGTGAATATCTCTGAAATTTGCCAGGAGTCTGGGAATTCTTTGAGGTGTTCTTTACTATCAAAGATGTCTCTATCTTTTTAGGACCCTTGGAAATGAGATAAGAAGATAGTTGGTGTTCTTATACAGTGCTGTTATTTCCCTCAGTTTGTCAAAATTGAAATAGCCTGAATTGATGAGATTATATTATAGTATAGACTGTACACAGTAT
Organism: Chaetophractus vellerosus; assembly: GCA_004027955.1. Taxonomy (NCBI): domain Eukaryota; kingdom Metazoa; phylum Chordata; class Mammalia; order Cingulata; family Chlamyphoridae; genus Chaetophractus; species Chaetophractus vellerosus. The sequence goes on from PVKH010035745.1 coordinate 2,742, forward strand.
TTTCTGCTTGCTAAATCAGTTCAGTTAAGAGATGGCGAGTACCCAGTATGATCAGCGGACTGTGTAGGTACTATTGGGGCTTTAAAAGCAGTTGTTTAAATAGAAAGGAGTCTTTATAAATGAGTAAAAGCAATCCAAATTTACTTTAGACACCATTCCATGAAGGCCCCTTGCTTTTTGTGTGCCATTTAGAAGTGGTGGCAAATTTTTATTTTCTTTTTTCTTCTCAGCATTTTATGCTTGAATTGTATTGGTTCTTAATTTACGGAGTTTGGACTGTGGTAGGTAAAGGGTAGATTTTAGTTCATATGGAAAATCTGTGGACATTATTATTTTTTAAAATTTTATTATTTATTAGAGAAGTTGTAGGTTTACAGAAAAATCACGAAGAAAGTAGAGTTCCCAAAGACCACACCCGGCCCTAGCTAACACAGTTTTCCCTATTATTAACACTTTGCATTAGTGTAGTACCTTTGTTACAATTGATGAAACAATATTATTATAATTATACTATTAACTCTAGTCCATAGTTTACATTAAGGTTCACTCTATGTTGTACAATTGTATGGGTCTTTAAATTTTTTATTCTGGTAACATATATACAATCGAAAATTCACATTTTAACCACTTTCAAATATGCAATTCAGTGGTAATAATTAACAGTCATGGATTTGTGCTGCCATCACCACCACCCCTTACCCAAACTCTTTCATTTAGGAAGAAACTCGTATCAAATAAACTCCCCATTCCCTACGTCTACCCTGGCCCCTGGTATCCTATATTCTAGTTTCTGACTCTATGAATTTGCTTCTTCTAATTATTTCATCTTATTGAGATCATACAATATTTATCCTTTTGTGTTTGGCTTATTTCAACATGATGTCTTCAGGGTTCATCCATGTTGTCCCATGTATCAAAACTTCATTTTTTATAGCTGACTAATATTCCATTGTATATACATAACACATTTTGTTCATCTGTTCATTTGTTGAAGAACACTTGGGTTTCTTCTGTCTTTTGGCTATTGTGAATAATGCCACTGTGAACGTTAGTGTGCAAATATCTGTTTGAGTCCCTGCTTTCAATTCTTTTGGGCAAATACATGGAAGAGAGATTGCTGGTTCATATGGTAATTCTATACTGAACTTCTGAGAACTGCCAAACATTTTCCACAGCAGCTTCACCATTTTATATTCCTACCAACCGTGAATGAGTGTGTGTGGACATTATTTCTTACCGAAGACCTGAAAATAGATTAAAACAACAACAAACAAACCTGTTTTGAAAGTCCAGGGAAGCAGGGCAGTTAAGGCATAATAAAACCTTTTGTGTTGGTAGACACAGTTGCTGCTATTGTAACACTTTGCTTAAGGAACAGGTGAATCATGGATGAATGCAAACACATACACAGCTATTTGAATTTGCTGCTCAGCTTCCTGGATACCTTATGCTGTATCACTTTTATTATTATTACAATAATCTTACTGGAGGCAAGAAACAAAGTGAACAAGATGCAGCATCAGATTCTCCCAGGACTGCTCTTATTTCTATAAAATAGGAAAGAAAATATATGTTGTAACGCAAAACTATTAAAAGCAAGGGAAGTATAGATAAGAAACATGTGATTGGTATTTTGAGTAGGAGATCAATATCAGGATTGTTGTAGGGAACAATATGATGGATCTAGAATGTATGAATTCAGTGTTTTTTATCTTTTTTTTTGCAATTTTTGGGACACAGAAGAAGGTAGCCTCTGGAAGGAGAAGCAATTATACTATAATGTGATTAAAATATGCATTTAGAGCATTACAAGAATGATGGCTCTTTGAGGGGTTCCGCATTGATGCTGTACGTTGCTCAAGGCTGAAATGAACTTTCATCTCATATTTCTAATGAAGAGAAATAAAATAGAAGGTGGATTGTGAATTGATGAGACATGACGAGTGCTCCTGGACAGTGCAGGCAGTACTTTCTAGTGTTCTAGTGTAGCAGTACTAGAGATCTCGATGTCCTTGAATAACACCTTCTCTTCTGGGTGGCATCTTGGGCTTCTTCCTGTATTTCAGTCCACATCTGAAGTCAGATGAAGCACTTAAACATTTTAGGATTGTATTTAGGGATTGGACTATAACTTGACATGAGGTATAAGCAAGGGGAGGAAGCTATTGATGGATTTGGAACTAGCCTATTTCTCCTCCATGGTGCAGAGCACATGGCTGAGATAGAGGGTGGGGAACATTTATCCAAGTTAATGACAGTAGGGACTTTAATCTGTCATCCTTTTCCCACTGGGGTACCTCAAATTAACACACAACTTATAAAATGTGTGCTTGCTATATATATGCATCTTTAAGATAAATCCCCTAGCTACCAGAATGCCGCTCATAAGTTCATCCTATACAGAAATTCTGGAGCCACGGATGCCCTATATTTATAACTAGTATTTAATAAATACTTTATGCATATCCAGTATTAGGTTGCATATTATGGAGTGTTTACGTTCAGATGTTTATCATTTTGGAGATCAGGAAAAGACTAATTCTCATGATGCAGAGAACAAGTCAAAATAATTTGAGTTCCAGATGTTTGATAAAAGGGAATTGCTATGGACTAATCTAGTAAGGCATCATTTAAGTGACAGTATTTGAGTAGTCTTAAAAGATAGGAAGGCAGAATGGTGGTAGCTGAGATATTCTGATGGATACAATAGTTTGTGTCAACTGCAACCTCAAAATGTCTGAATAATTTCTAAGGGACTAAAAATGTTGAATTGAGTCAACAAATAGGGCACCTTTGTCAAAGCCATAAAGCTGACTTCTTGTATTTTCTGTTATAAATATATGTATTTGGGTATCTCGTAGAATAAACACCTCCTTTCCCTTTATCCCAGGCACAAAAAATAGCTAGTATTTTTTTTTTTTTTGTCAACTGGAATCTAAAATACGTGATAGAATTATAAATATAATACTTGATTTAATAAAACTTAATGGCCAAATAATTGATTTCCAATGGTCTATGAGAGATAATCTTAAATCAGTTTCTTTTTCTGATCTTTTTTCTTAGTCCTTTATTTCATTCAACATTTACTTGAATAAACATGATTGCACCAATGGTCCATTTGACTCTCAGCAAGTTTCAGCCTTTCCTCACCTGAGTAGAACCGTATTTTTGTAATACACTGCTGTTACTTTCTTGACTTGGAAGTATTCAGTTATCATTATATCCTCCATGAATCAGTTTGGCTGCCTCTCTTGCAATGGTCTTGAAAATGTTCAAAATGTGACATAGTTTAAAACTTAGAGCCAAGTAAAGTTGAACAATTTTATACTGGGCTACATTGTAAAACTGGGGAAGGAAAATTACTTTTTTTTTGGAAATCATTTGCCAGTTGGATCCTCAAAGAAGATTGAGTTTAGGAGGCCTTTGATAGTGTACCAAAAGGTTATTGCAGAAGATAACATAAGGGAGATGTCATAAAGAAGAAAATTTGAAGCTCAGTAATAGAAAACTGTGTGAAGAAATAGGCCTTCTGCCAATTAACTGGGTGCTTGAAATAAATAGTTTGGAATTAAAGAAACAGTTGCAAATTTCAAAGACTCAGTTAACTTAGTTCATAGGGAAACAGGTATGGGAAACACACTTGAGGGTACTTTTGTTGCCACGTGTCCTTACCATTCATTAATGTTTTCCTTCAAAATAATTATTGATTATGAAGTTTAATGATATAAGGTCAGAGGGTTTAACATTTTATCTTACGTTAAACAATTGAAACAGAATTCTAAGTGTTTGGGTGAAAATGAATTACGATCATAGGAGGTCCATCTTACATTGTCTCAGCAGTCAGTAAATTTCCCAAACTAGGTAAAGTGTGAGTGTGTTGCAGGGAGAGCCAATGAAGCATATAAATGGTCCGTCACGGAACCAATTAATAATAAAACAAAACATGTATGTATAAAGGAGATGTATAGGATGTATAGGAAAACATTAAATAATCATCTTTCTGTAAATGTCTTAACTGTTGTCATGTTGCATTAGATTGAAATGAAGTACAGTTTTTAGGTTTTATTACCATATTTTTTCACCCAAACATAAAACAGTAAAGGAGATTGCATTCTTTATTGAAAGATAATTTTGCTGGATGTAGAATTCTAGTTTGGCAGATACTTTCTTTTAGCACACTGAAGATATTATTCTACTGTCTTCTGGCTTCCACACTTGCTATTGAGAAGTCAGCTGTTAGTCTAACTGGCTCAGGGGATCTTAACCTTTATTGTTCCACGGACCCCTTTGCCAGTCAGGTGAAAACCACAGACCTCTTACTAAGTCCACACTATACTGTGTTTTATTTAATAAATATATCACACCCACACCAACACATCCCCACAAGTATAATGTTTTGTTTGAATTTCAATTCAAGCTCACAGACCCCTTGTTAAGAACCCCTGATCTAGCTCCTCTGAAGGGAGACCCACATCCCTCCTTAATCTCCTTTTAAAATTTCATTTGATTTACTTTGTTTGATGTAAATATTCTTAGTTTTTCTAGGACTGGACTCCTTTTTATTTACCTTACTTGGGTTTCACTAAGCTTCTTGAGTCTGTAGATTGGTGTCCTGTATCAATTCTGGAAAATTCTCAGCCATTATTGCTTTAAAACTTCTACCCATTTCTTTCTCCTTTCTGACTGGGACTCCAAACAAATGTATTTTAGATCTTTCCAGTCTGTCTTCCACACCTTATTTTCATGTCTGCATTTTCCTTTTTTTTTTTCTTTCATTCTTTCTCTGCTGAATTACAGATTATGTCTCCTAAATTATTTCCCATTTTGTTATTTCTCTGTTCTCTTTTGTTTATTCTGCTGTCATTTGTTTAATTTTGGTTAATTTAATTTCTAGAAGTTCTATCTGGTTCTTTTTTGGATCTACCATATTACTTTTTATGGGCTTTTGTTCCTGGCAGGTATTTTAAAATTTGTTTTTCTTTGACTAAATGCTGTAGTTTGCTTTTTATAATCTGTGTCTGCTGAGTCCAGTATTTAAAATCTGTATGGTTCTGTTTCTGTCTGTCTGTTTGTGCTTGTTTCTCATTCATGTTGTCTTGTTTCCTTGTGTGTCTGGTTATCTTTTGATTGGTTACTGTTCTCACACTGTTTTTTAGGGGATTCCCAGGGTGAATGTGCTTTCCTCCAAGAGGTATTGTTTTCGTTTTTGCCAAGCTTCTGGGAGTATTACCAGTCAGGAACTTTTCAAAACCATATTTAGGTTTGTGGCTCTCTGTCCCATCTACACTCTGTGTTCTTGGGGTAGGCACAGCTACTCAAGGGCTTTTTGTTTTTCCTGCCTTTTTCTTTTTTTGCTCTGCTCAGTGCCAAGACACCCTCTTCATTCTTATGTGATTGGGGACAAACAGATGATGGGTCAGTGCTGTTTCACTCTTCCCCTGAGGATGTCATCCTTTTGGGTCCCAGTTTAGTGTGGGGAGGGTCTCCTGTAGGATCCCTGTGTTTGACAGTTCCTGATCCTTATTTTATTTTATTTTTGCCACCTTGCCCCTTGAGGTTGAGGATCAGAAGTACTAGTATGTGGCATTGGCTAATGCCTTCAGGGCAAAAACAGCTTTTGTTCTCTTGGGTTCAGCTTTCTTCAGAATTTAACCTAGCCCTTCCCCTGTCTTTTCAATTTTTTAATGCTCTTAAACTATTTTTTAAAAAATGTTTTGTCTAGCATTTTTCATTGTTTTCAGCAGGAAATACATCAAAATAATTTAAAAAATAAGAAATTGCTAATTGATTCAGGGCTAGAGTCCAAGAGCCTGGATCTGCTGCTATGCTGTTAGAGTTATTATTGCTAACCAATCCCTCCTTCCCGCTGCCTAACATATTCCTTTCAGCCCTTGTCAAGATAGAATCCTGGGTTGTAGAGAGGATGGTGTTACTGTTTTTTTTAAAGGTAAAATAGCTTCTCGATTTGTTATATCAAATTAATAGAAAAGCAATATTACTTTCATTTATTGAATTACTCACCTGCTCATCTGCTAATCTGGAGAAATTGTGCAGGGAGAACTGTTTTTATTATAAAATGTACTGCCATTCTCACATTCATCTAGGGGTGATCCTTAGTCATCTTTAACTTCTTGGTGTTTCTTTTCTTATTTCTTAGTTGCTTATGCTTTTCCTCCATTTCTATCCTAATTGTTGTTTGCTGTGGTAACTTAAATGATCTTTAATTAGTAGCAGAGTTGAACATTTTGTGTGTATGCATTTTTATATCCTCTTACATGATTTACCTGTTTTTATCATTTTTTGATGCATTATTTTTTGGAATTTTTAAAATGATTGTATTAGTTCTATCTCTATTATAATGTCTTTGTAATATTTATTTTAAGTGTTTTATTATATGCTTTTATGAATTTTTAGTTTTTTGGGTTTTGTTATGTGGAGTATTTATTCTTTTGATCTCTTTTTCAGTATTTTCTTTTATTTTTTCAGTTTGAATATTGTTACTTTCCATAGTTTGTTTATTCATTATTTCAGTCAGTAAACATTTCATTGAGTATTGTGTTAAGAACTGGGGATATAATGATAACACATTTATTGTTTCTTAGGTTCATATCATAGTAAGAGATGTACATATAAGTAAATGTTATAGTATAGTACATAAATACTGTAATACTAAGTGTTCACACATAGAGATATCTTCAAACAAAGAAGAGGGAGAAACTATTATTGAGGAAATCTGGGGAAACTTTGCAGAGATAATTTCTAGTTGCATAGAAATTTTCCAGAGTGTGGAAGGACATTTCAGGTATGGGAAATAATGTATAAATTTATAGAGATAAAAAGCTTGGTGTGCTGTGGGAAGTGCAGGTAGCTTGGTATAATTGTAGGATATAGTATTTGGGGACGAAAATTGAAACCAGGAAGATTTTAAAGGCCTGGGAAAAAAGACTCAGATGGATCCAAAGAGCCAGAGAAGTGGGGTTAATGGAGTGGGTGAGCAGAAAGCTAAGGAGATATAGTTAGTGAGAGTGTGTGTGTGTGTGTGTGTTTGTGTGTGTGTGTTTGGGGGTGGTGGTGAACTGTGCTGTGACTGTGAGAGTGGGCTAAGTGGGAGTGGGGCAGAATCTTCCAGGGACTGTGAGACTAGGGTATTGACTCGATCATACATATGGCAAGAAGATGGATTCTAAAGTGTTGACAGGGTTGGATTTGGATTGTGTGTGCCCTAGTTTTACTGCTGAAAGTACCACATCCTGAGAAACTCTTCACCCCGGGCAAACCTGAATGGTTGGTCATCCTCGTGAGTCCCAGAAGAGCATCATGAATTTGAGGCAGTGAATGATGGAGAGCAAAATATATAAGGGGCAGGAGACAGGTGCTGACCTGAGTGGAGGGGAAAATGAGGGAATGAGTAAGTTATACTAGAGGCTGCAAGGAAAGTGGTGTTCTCTCCCAGGAGGCAGCAAGGAGCTAGGGGAGCATTTAGAAAAGAGGCTGAGGATGTGGGGGCAGTGGGATGGTTAGTAGGGGACAAAGTGGAAAATTTTTTGGAGCGAGTTCAGCAGAGGGAATATACCAATGAGTGAGGTGGGTAGATGAGGGTCAGGGCTAAATTAAATGAAAATGACTGTAAGAGCAATTCTAGGTCTACAGAAAAGTCTATATTTTGGCCACTTCCTGACAGCAAGACATAGAGGATGAGAGATGTAGATGGAATTAATGGAACAAAAGATTCTTTGAGAACTTTGGTATAAAGTAGCTTCAATTATGAGACCAGTGTCTACCAGGCTCTTAGCCTTCTGGTTGGCATTAGAATGACATAAATACTATTTTCTAGTTTATTGCTACCCACCCACCTCCATTTTTCTAAGGTTCGATACTTTCATATTTAACCCACTATCTTTTGTAATATATTTTTACATTTGGTCTCAGGAGTAGATCCAAGTTTTCTTAATAAATTTACTTTTCTTAATATTGCTGTCTAGATATCCAGCATCATTTATTGTATACTGTTTTTTTTTTTTTTAAATTCACTGTTATTTTATATATTGTTATATTACTGGCCTTTTTCTAGGCCGCATTAGCCTGGGAGGGACTCAACCCATAAACTGACTACTGTTTGATTCCTGTTCTCCAGTTCAGGATTGGAGTTGGAATAGTGGTGTGTATATGTGTGTGTGTGTGCGTGCGTGTGCGTGTGCGCGCGCTTGAGAGAGAGAGAGAGAGAGAGAGAGAGAGAGAGAGAGAGAGAGAGAGAGATGGATTGATTGGAGGTGACTTACTTGCATTTTTTAACCCCCTTGTGATTTCCTAGGTTCCCAGGCTCCTGAGATAGCATCAGACTGTTCTCAGTAAATGCTGCCTGGCTACCTTTGTGTGGCACTGTTCCATAAGCTGGAGACAAAGCCGCTACCCCAGTAGTGCTTTTGTTGGTGACTTTTCAACTCAGTTTGTCTACAGGTCTTTGGGCAAACAGTGTCTGTGCTGGGCACTCAAACTAGGTTCTGGGAAGTATCACCTCCTTACCTTCATTGTCCAAAACTCATATAACTCAATAAGCACCAGGCTCAGCACCAGGCAAGATGACAATCTAACTCTGACTTTGGGTGTTTCGATGGTTTTTCTCTGTTTATACCTCTGGTAGACTCAAGAATGAGCTCTTTTTTTCTCTGTGTCTCCTCTCTCCAAGCCACACAGGTCCTTGCAGAGTTTTTGCCTTCTTTTAAATGCATCCTGCAAGCCAGGCTTTGTCCTGCTGTCACTGGCTGCTTTCTTTCATGTCAGTATCAATGCAGTCAACTTGTTTTCTAAGATTTTGCTGTAGTTATATAATAATTTAATAAATATTATAAAGTAGCATCTCATTTATGTGTCAGCCCAGTACCTAGCTCACAGAAGATGCTGATGAAGTGTTTGTTAAAGTGAATGGAATGGAATGCGTATATTATGTATTGA
>PVKH010035746.1:0-11692 GCA_004027955.1 Chaetophractus vellerosus
TAAAAATTAGCATTAGCATGTGCCTGAAAGTAATTGTGATAAGAATAGTAAATCAGGCAATAGACTGGGGAATAAAATGTTAAAAGAAGCAATAATGGATCACTTGATTTAGATGCTGTCTTTTTGGTCAATCAGGGTTGTGACAAATACTAGTGAAGAGCCATTGGGCAGGTAAGCATTTGGTATACGAATAGGATTTAAAAATCTAGGCAGTTATAGTCAGTTTGAGCAGGGAGGTGTGGAGGAGTAGAGATGGTTTAGAGAATTAGATCAGTCTCTACTGATTCCTTTTATTAAGGTCTTGTGACTTTCCTTCTTGTATTATAATCATGATCAGCAAAGTTTTTAATGCCAGATTTCTTAGCTGGTAATTTCCAAAATCCACCTTTCTTGGGTTAAATTGAATTGCTTGTAAGAAAGAGCATGAGGACTGTTTTATTTTTCATCCATATATGTGCTTACTTTATGTATTTGTAAGCTCTGCTCATAATGCCCAGAGAACAACTGGCTTTGGGATGCTGGTCCTTGCCCCATAGCCCAAAGTACCTAGATTCATTCAAATCCATCATTGTTCAGAATTGTAACCTTACACACAATGGACTGTGAGTACCTCCAGGTCAATATCTGGGCTTTATGGATTTCATAATCCCTGGACCTAGCACAGCAAGCAAAGGCTTAATAGGTATTTGTTCAATAAATTAATGAATGGAGTTTATGTTATGAAAACACCTGGCACAAACACTCTTGGCCAAATAAACACCCTTGGCCAAATGAGTCCGAGATTTGCCATCTAATTCAGCCTTTCCAACTAGGTAAATTCAAGTTCTCAAAGCTGGTTGCACCTGGAATCTTCACACAGTTTAACTCTTCATTTTAAATGGCCATATATGCTTCATTTCTTCATGAGTGTGGTGGCCAGTCTCCCAGATGATTCTCATTTGAAAGGGTTGACCTGTGGAACAATGAAGATAGTGCGGGCATGACAGAGTGTGACCTTCAAGGTCTTCAATGAAAGACGTTGCAGCTTCCACCTTGCTTTCTCTGAGATAACTCGGCTCCCATGCTGTGAGGACACTCAAGCAGCCAACAGAGAGCTCCTTGTTGTGAGACACCGAGGCCTCCTGCCAAGAACCAGCACTGACCGGCCCGCCATGGGAGGGAGCTATTTTGAAAGTGGCTCCTCCAGCCCCCTTGAAGCGGGAATTGCCACATCATGAGGACCTCTGAGCCAGAACCACTCAACTAAAATGCTCCTCGATTCCTGTGTGAGATGAGAAATGCTTATCATTTTAAGCACTCATGTTTTGGGAGAATTTGGTACTCGACAATAAATAGCTAATACCGTGTGTGACGGGCTTGTCTCACCAAATAGATTATAAGCATCTTGAAAGCAAAAAAAAAAAACCTGTATCTTTCATTTCTCACAGTGACTTTCATAGTATTGAGATAAAATTGGGCTCAATAAATGAATGCAAATGCTTCAGAGATACCTTCAAGTCAGGTCAACACATATTTATTTAATACCCACCAGATACTCTTCTACGGGCTAAGGAAAACAGTAATCAAAAAGGGACAAAGTTGGGGAGCACGTGTAGCTCAGTGATTGGGCACCTGCTTTGCATATACGAGGTCCTGGGTCAGTCCCCAGTATCTCATGGGGGAAAAAAAGGGACAAAGTAAATTCTAGTGGGGAAGACAGACACTAAAAAAAATAAAGATATAGACCAGGTCACTGATGATATGAAGCTAAGAAAAAAAACCCACAAAGATGGCAGATGCTGTCTTATAGACCTCATATAGGGTATCTGGTAAGATTTTTGAACAGAGAGCTGGTAATGTATCTGGGAAAGATCATCTGCAGCAGAAGGAATCGCAAGTTCACGGGCCATGAGACTGGAAAGGATTGGTACAGGCCATAAGGCCAAATGGTTACGGTTGAGTTCACTCTTTGTTTCATATTTCACTATTTAGTTAATTGAGGTGTTTTATAAGTGCAACTTTACATTTGTATCTCTCTCAGTTGCTTGAAGTCGTCTTCTTCCCTTTCCCTTTTTCCTGAATTTGAACAGAGCACCTTATATTGGTCTACTTTTAACAGACCTGTTTGTGCAAATGGGTCATTATGTAAAAATGAAAATGGCCAATGAGTCAAAACAGGCTAGTATTTATAGCTGGGGTGAAGAACTAGAAAATTCAGTGATTACACTCTTCCTTTTATTACTTCTGCTACTTGAAACTTTCTGACTTCATTAAAGTCATTAGCACACATCAATAAATGATATAGCTTTTGTATTAATGCAAATATGCTTGAATGTTACTGAAATCGCAGGAAGGAATCAGGCTCAATCAATACTTTATATGTTATTAAAAACAAAGGGTCTGAAATCTATAAGTATTTAGCTCTCCCAACAGAATAACAAATAAAATTCTGTATCCTAAATATTCTGTCAATCCATGCTGCAAACTTTATCTCTTTTCCTCTCTTGCTGAAACAAATACAGGACCTAGAACTAGAAGATCACTGAATAATATGTTCTGCCTTGATTACATCCTGTTAGTGATCATAAATAAATGAAATTGTGTTTGAATTTATACACATACATCTGAATTTTTTAATCTTACATTTCACCCCAGGTAAACAAGTTTATCTTTCCTTGAATAAGTAAACACCCCTCTGAGAGGCATAATACAGAACTTAAATTCACATTTAACTTTTTAAATTATCAAGTAAACAAGAGTTCCTGCTTTGTTCTACTAGGGGCAGCAGCTGGTGTTCTCTATAAGGCTGAGTGATTTTTTTTCCATTCTTATTCCCTTCTATAAACATAATTTTGGAAAATTAATGAGTTATATTATTTTTGCTTTCGTTCTGAAGAGTAGATTTTGTAGAAGGCACACGAGGGATTGTGTAGAGAAAAAAAACAAAGAGAGGAAACCAAAGGGAGAGCCGGAGAAAGATAGATGCAATGCAAAAAGAATCCTGTAGGTGGTGTGTGTGTGTGTGTGTGTGTGTGTGTGTGTGTGTGTGTGTAAAAGGGTGAAAAGATAATTGCTGAGATATAACCAGAAAGCAAAAAGACAACATTTTAAAGACTAGAATTTGATCATAGGAAGGAATAATAGTACATTATGTAAACAGTGATTAGCATTGAAAAAAGTAATTACTGTACATGCTTTTGCCTCTTAAAAATAAGTGGGAATTCAAATTATAAGAGGCAAAAATATTAGGAACAACTAAAAGAAAACTCAGTAGTTTTCCTGGAAATCTACTACTATACATTTTTTCTCAAAGCAAATTAATTACAAATGTATGAAGACTAGATATGTTTAGTACCCCTTATAATTATTTTTTCAGCTCTAAATGCTTTTACTATAGAGCACAGGTCATGAAAACAATAAGTTCCTTAGATCTCAATCAGAATTTCTTTTATTAAATTAGTCATGCATAGGCAAAGATATTTAAAAACTCTTTTTTGATGCATATTTAATTCACATGAGTTGCTTAAAATATAGGATCACTTGGATATGATAACAATTTACCAAAAATATTTAATTTTGATGGAAATCATATAAATGAATTTTCCAAACTTAAAGAAATTTCAAACTTTCTTACAAATTTATTTTTCATGCATTATAATGCAGACAATAACTATGAATTAGGTGTAAAAGTAAATATACACAGAAGTCCATTCATGTTAAATTGCACAATCCTTAAAAATATTTTATCATTGATTTTTGGGAATTAAAACTATTTTTTCTTTGATTGGCAAAACCTCTGGAATTTGTTTCTTTAAGCAACAAAAACTTTAAATATTCATTTTCCAGGGAAATGATGGTTTCTTAATGGCAGTTTAAGAGAATTTAGGGATGCTTTGATTGAAGAGGAAATTTTCAACAATTCTTCAAATCATTTAAGTAAAAACAAACAAAACAAAGCAGTAGATCCTCATAAATATTTCCCAAGGATTCCTTTTTCCTTTTAGAAACTGTCTATTTCAAGAGAAATTTAATCTCTGTGTTCCTGATTCATTTATACATCTCAGAGCTATTTCAAACACCAACACATCTTATGAACCTTTTATAAACCTTTTCAAAGATATTTTTATTTGAACTAGAAAGTCAGGTTTTGTTGGCATTAACTGGAGCTTGGGGTGAGAGAAAAAGTTAGCTTGGAGCCTACAGAGTTCAAGTGATTCTAATCAAGGTCAAAGCCATTCTTCCAGGCTCAAATGAGATTGAAGTGAAGAATAGAAATGTTCAGTGGGGGATAGTGTTTTTGAGCCAAGGGTTTAAGAAAAACGTCATAAATTCTCTTAAAACCATCAAATATCTTAGGCCTGAAACTAATTGTACACAAAAGTAGAATAAGTTGTAATTTCTTGAATTTGCTTAGTGTTTTTTTGTTTTGTTTTGTTTTGTTTAGCAAGTGCTGGGGCTTGAACCTGGGACTTTGTATGTGCAAAGCACGCCCTCAGCCACTGAGCTACAAGCACTTTACAGTCTGTAAGGGAAGACCCAACTAAAGGTAGGTGTTCTGTTTTCCCAGCCGCTAAAGCAAACACCACACACAATTTATGAATGGCTTAAATAACGGGAATTCATTGCCTCCCAGTTTTGAGGCTAGAAGAAGTCCAAAGTTGAGGAGTCACCCAGGCAATGCCTTCTCCCTGAAGACTGGCGTTTCTGGGGCTGACTGCCTGCAATCCCTGGGTCCTTGGCTTTTCCATCAGCTAGCAAGTCCATGGTGACGCCTATGACTTCCTTTGACTTCTGGTTTCTTCCCAGGACTTTCTCTCTCTCTCTGAATTTCATTCTGCTTATAAAGGACTCCAGTAATGTGGATTAAAGCCCAACCTGATTCACTTAGGCCACACCTTAACTGGAGCAACATCTTCAAGGGATCCCATTTACTAAGGTCCACACCCATCAGAATGCAGACCAAGATCAAGAACCAGTCCAAACTGGGGCACGTAATTCCGTCCACCACAGCATGTTGTCAGGCAAGGAACTACCGTGAGCAACTGGAGCACATTTCTGCTGGAGAATTCTGAGAGCCAGCATCAGACACTCAGCTCAAAGGGATCCCACCCGGGGTGGGGGGGGTAAGAAAGCCGGGCTATGTATATGCCAGTTCCCAGCAGTTGTTGCTTAAGGGCTGCTCCCAGAGGCCTCAGGCCTGCCACGTACAGCAGACTGCATTGAGACGGTCAGGAACCAGTGCTGTACACGGACAACATCTGCCCCTCCAACACACGCTCAATTTTATTTCAGGATAGCAACCCAGAGGAGGTTTATGGTGGGCAAGGAAGAAAAACTTTGAGTGGAGTGAGTTCATTAAAGCAATTTTTCAAGCAAAAGAAAATTTGTGATTGATGCAAAGGATGATTATTCGAGGGCCTTAATTACTCCAAGTTTTGAAAACCAAGCTCGTTATGTATTTGCTTTGATCCTCCACTTTCCTTTACATGAATAGTAATAGCTAACATTTATTAAACGCTATCTGCCCGGCACTGTGCTAAGTGCATTAGCTTGTAATCAAAACTACCCCATCAGTAGGCATTAGCCATGTTTTACAGATGAGAAACTGACACACAGAAGGTTCTGTAACTTGCCCAAGATCTCACAGCTGAACAGGGATTCAAATTCTCTCTGGCTTCAGAGCCAATCAGCCTTGCTGGGTAGGTCTACATTTCTTCTTTTGGTATTTAACATCATAGCTGATTTCTCCCTGAACTAACTGTTATGACTAGGGATGGAGTCAGAACCAGCATGTTCTGTCCCCTCGACTTCACTGGTGCACATTTTTTTTAAAGATTTATTTTTATTTTATTACATATCTCCCCTTCCCCGCCGCTGCGGCGACGCGCTGAGACTGGTCACTGCACAGGCGCGGCTTTCCCCGCTTGTGGGCGGCTTCTGCTTCCATTCACGGCCGGCTCTCAGTTCGCGGGTTGCTGGCTGCGCTCCATTCGCGGGCGACCTGCCCTGCCCGTGGCGGCTTTTGCCTGTCCGTGGCAGCTTTTTGCCCTGCCCATGGCGGCTCTGGCCCGCCCATGGCGGCTTGTCATTCTCAAGGCGGTCTGCCTGCTAGGAGAGGTCCCCGGGAACCGAACCCGGGGCCTCCCATGTGGTATGCCGGTGCCCTATCCACTGGGCTATCGAGCGGCCCCACTGGTGCACATTTTGAATTAAATTCTTGGCAGTCGATCCAAGACTTCTTCAGTATTGGTAACTAATGCTTGCCTGAAGCGAAGGTGCCAAGAATGCTCATTCCTCATCCACTGGTACGCTCTCCCAGGGACCTCTGAGAATTTCCATAGTCTGAACTGGGGCATCTCTATAGGCAGGAGGCAGGAGGAAGTCTTCTGGAAAATCTTCTTTCTGCACCTTTACTTATACCAAGTTTTCAACCTTTGGGGAACTCATGGTTATCTTGAAGTCAGACCAAAGTTAAAAATAAAGTAGACAGAAAAGAACCTTTGGGACCAAATAAAATCTAAACACGAATGTTTTGCAACACATAGAAGTAGCACACGTGCATGACAGATTAAAAAAAGTTGTCAATGAGGCTAATTCTCTAGTGCCCCTTAGCATATATGAATGAAAGCAAAACACTTTGGGTTCGTCTACGCAAAATGCACAATTTAAATTTGTTTGATATGATATTTTAAGACTGTTTATTAAATTGACTAGTGTGTCTTTTCCTGAGATGGTAAAGTTGAAATATTGTCACTTATAGCATATTTATTTATGTATTGTGTATGTGTGTATGTGTGTGTGTGTGTGTGAAAAGCTGTTATACCATGCCAAAATGATAGTGAGCTGGAGAAAAGATGTAATAAAAGTGGTATAACTTTCTAAGAGCCATTAACTGAACAGCTTAAGGGAGGTAAGTCTGAAAATTTGGTTTTCAGTTTGTATGAGGATAAATACAAATCTGGCATGAAATGACTTTTCATTTATAATTTTGTGCACTTTTGAGTTGTTTGCTTTTTAAAACTATAAGCCTTAACATTTTTAAAATTAACAATCAAAACTTGTTTGGGTGTCAAATATATTATTAGAAACAGAACTGAGTTAAACTGCAAAGGCAGAAAAATCAAAGTTGGAAATATTTGTCCTTATTAAATAAAAAGGAAAGGGTTGTTACTGAAAATGGCTAAGAGACCAAGATTGGTGCTTTTTTATTAAAAAAAAAAAAAGATAACCCCAAAATGGCAGAGTAGTTAGCTTTACTCAAGCTCCAGAAAAGCCATCTTTTAGGGTAGCATTTCAAGATCCTAGTATACAATATAGAGAAGGAATGAAGAGATAAGCTCAAATAGACCATTTTCTGGAAGGAGAAATAACCCTAGTTATTAAATTCTTATTACAAAGAGTCAACAAGAGTAGGGGTAAGTAGAACTTGATGAAAGTAAATTACTTGGATTTTCAAGAGGCTGAGATAAGACTCTTTCAAATACAACGTGTGAAAAGAGTCCACATTGCCCATGAGACAGAGCTCTAGTCCTCAGAAAACTGGCAAAGTCAGTATCTGGAGGTCACAAAGCAACTGCTTTTCTGAGTAGAAGGGACCAGGTCCCAGCTTATCCCAGGAAGCACCTTTGATACTAGAACTTAAGTGTCCAGTGACCACATTCTGCAGAGGATTTTAGGAGTCTATGTTGTGGGGAACAAAATGGGTTATGCGACATTCCAGGAATGGGAGAAATGATAAATGCATTTTGGTCTTATTATCATTTGTTTTCTTGATTGCTGACATTGTATTTTTCATGTTTAATAATCAGCAGTACAAGGAGATGCGTGTTGAAGGAGTGATCCCTTAGTGTATGACCTGGAGAGATAACCCAGTTGTGGCAATCATTTTGGGGGAGGCTTTCTGGCCCAGGAGCTCAAAGAGATTTATGTTCCTTCAGATTCTACTGCACCCTTTCCAGCTATTTGTCCCTCTCAGGAATTTGGAACTGGGACAAACAGGCAGAAGTTGGGAGTTTTTGCAGGTTAATGGAAGACGTTTGTGAAAAGGCCCGTAAATTTGAATACTGAGGTCCCAGGATCTATCCTAGTTCCTTTTGTATCAGTTAGCTATTTCTGTGTAACAAATCATCTCAAAACTCAATGGCTCAAAACAACAATTACTTTTTTTAATGCACATATTTGTGGGTCGACTGACCTCAGCTGGGCTCACTCATGTATCTTTGGGTTGACTGGGGCATCTGATCTAGACCGGCTTGGCTGGGGCATCTCTACTCCATGTGTCTCTCATCGTCTTCCTGGGATGGAGGATGAGGTCTGGTATATTCTTTTCGTGGTGATAGCAGAAATGCAAGAGAAGCAGCAGAAACCTGCAAGGCCTCTTGAGGCCTACCTTTAGAATTAGCACAGTGTCATTTCCTCTTTATTCTGTTTGGCCAAAGCAGGTTACATAGCTGAGCACAAAGACCAAGGTGGGGAAATAGAATGCTTCTTTAGTGAGAGGAATGGGAATGACAAATCGTGTGACAGAGAGGGGTGAAGAATCGGGGCCCTGAATGCAATCCACTATGCTGCTCTTGCAGAATATTAGTAGTGTTGATTGTTTAACCCTCCACATCCCTCCTACATATTCTTTTCCCTGCTGTGGTGGTTTGAAGTTGGAAGTACCCCAGAAAAACACGTTTTCAAATTTAATCCATTCCTGTGGGTACAAGCCCATTGTAAGTAGGACCTTTTGATGAGGCTACTTCAGTTAAGGTATGACCCACCTAATTCAGGATGGGCCTTAATCCCCTTATTGGAGTCCTTTATAAATGCAATGAATTAGAGAGAGCAAGAGAGAAAGCCACAGAAGCAAGAAGCTGAAAGCAATGAAATCCAGGAGAGAAGGGAGAGCCAGCAGATGCTACTGTGTGCCTTGCTATGTGGCTGAGGAGCCAAGGAGTCCTGACAACCTGTCCTTGGAAAGAAAGTATGACCTTGATGATGCCTTGATTTGGACATTTTTCTCAGCCTTAAACAAGTGCCATTGTTTAATCCAACCCATTTCATAGAACTTGCTGGAGCAGCCTAGGAAACAAAAACACCTACCTCCAGACTCACAAGCAGGAAGTGCATAGAAGATGGCTACACTTCCAGTTTGGCCCATAAACATTTCCAAAGGAATGAGCCCTACATTGTCCTGGTTTAGGAGCCAATTCTCATAGCCATGGCATTAAGTAAAGGAGGCAAAGGAAAGGAAATTGAACCCTGATTTACTTACACTGACAGGTCATTGGGACAGTGGGAGGAGCAACAGGCTGTAATCCAGGCTATCTCAAGTCACATTCTTGGATTTTAATTTTTATTCAAATCCTCAAACTCCTCTTTTAACTCCACCCAATTTTTTACCAGGTATCTTCCTTGGGGAATTCTGTACCCAAAGACAGCCCTGCAATGCTGCCTACTTCCATTCCCAAGTTAGGCTTTTACATCCAACTCCTTGTATCATCATGTCATTAAAATATAGAGGCCAGTTTGTTCTCCCGGGATACCTTATTTGGTAGCTTCCCCAAGGCTGGAGATTACAGTGGAATATGCCTAATGTTCACCCATGTGTCACATAGGTCAATAGCAGCCCTTGGCTTTCCCTATCCTTCCTTGGAGTGACAGTTTGAGGCTTTTGTGAATCCCAGAAAAGATCATGTTCTTGGAGTTAACCCATTCCTGTGGGTGTGAGGCCCTGTGGTTGGGTTGAATTCAGTTGGGGGCCTTGGAGTGGAGCATTCAGTGAGGCGTGACCCAGGGTGGGTCTCAGTCCTTTTGTTGGAGTCTTTTATAAATGGGAGAAACATTCAGAGACACACCCAGAAAGAGAGCTTTTCTCCTGACCTGTTGGAGAGTTCTCCAGGATCGCGCACAGCAGTGAAAAGAGAAAGAAACCCCGAGAGGCCGAGAGAGAGGCAGGAGGCTGGAATCAGCAGAGCAGCCAAAGCTGAAGAGATGAGGCCTAGGGAGAGGAGACATATGCCCGATCGCCCACAGCGGAGCTCGGGGAGGAGAAGGCAGAGACGGGTGCCATTTTGCCTTGCCACGTGGCAGGAGTCCAGGATCGCCAACGGCTGAGCTTCACTGAGGCAGCATCTCTGATGATGCCTTGATTTGGGCATTTTCACAGCCTCAGAACTATAGATGTTTCCCTCATAAACTCCCATTATAAAAGCAGACCCATTTCTGGAATTTTTGCATTGACAGCCTGTGGCAAACTAAAACACATGGTGATAATCCTGATACTGGTTGATTTTCTTCCAAGTATGTGCAAATCACAGACACATTTGTGGTTCTAATTATTCAAAGAACCAATTTTTACTTTCTAGTATATCTTATAATGGCCACTTGGTCTGATATTAACCATTTGTTTCCTAACTCTTGTTATATTTCAGTGCAAGCCAGAATGTTAAGGCTCTTTATTTCTTAAGTACTATTTGAACTTGAGCATTCTAATATATTTTATTTTCACTTTTATTGCCCATCAATAGCTGAGACAGATTCTGGTTGCTTCTATGCAAAAATATTATAACTAAGACATTAGCCAAAGAAATAGCACAAAGAAGCACCAGGATTGCTTAATCAACATGGCAATTCGAACTGCAAAAGTTGGAAAAAAAAAAAAAAAGCCAAAGTTGTCTTGGCTGTATTAGCAGCATCAGGCAATTACGGAATCTGCTGCAATAAATGGCCAAGGTTATGGCACCCATAAAGTTTAATTTGCATTCTGAATATTATGATGTGTTCACTGAGAATGCAAAGCAGGCCCTGCAGGATGTAAGCAGCTAACTTCCAGCACATTTCAGGATTGCTTTGGTTCATGCAAAGGCAGGAGGAGAGTGACTTGCTGGATATGTGTTCTGCCTCAACCTTTGCCTCCTTCTGCAGGGTACACAGAGCATCGAAGCAGATGGTCCTTCTGGGCTTCCCTTGGAGAAGGTAGAGCCGCCAGATGGTCTGAAGCAAATTGTGACTGGGCCGCACTGCAGCCAATCGGATTATCTGGGTCATTTTTGGGATTAATATAGAAGGCCAGAAGATTGATTAGGTTGCCATGATTGGAACCTGCTGGCAAGAGGATGAAAATGAATTAGCCAATTGTGCCAAATATGTGTTGGTTTGAGTCTTCCAGTAAGAAACTGAGCTGATGTTGTACAGTGACACTGAAATTGGATGATGACCTCATTGCTAGAGAACTAAAACATAGGAAAATGTATTTCCAGATCAACAAAATGTATAGGAATCACAATACTATAGGAGGAAAATGTTCTGAGCCCATAACACTTTCCCACCGTTTGCTCACACTTAACTGTCATATATCCATCAGCCAGGCAATCAGCCCTCTGTCTAATGCTGATAAACTGCTCTGCCTACGGGATGGATCTCCTGCTCCTATTTGTCCTATTCCTGTGCCTTCTCACATGTCAGGTCTCTCACAAACCCACAGGGGAGTGACCTGTTGTCAACTTCCCAGCTTGCATAACTAGGAGTGTCCTTCCAGGATGTCTACGTGCTCCACAGCTCCCTGCCCTATCCCAGGCACCCACATCGTGGACTCAGACTTAGAGAGATGTCAGGAATTCCTTTTTAGTGAAACAAGGTGGGATTTTAGGACACTGGTGGAGAGAGGGAGACTGGCCAGAAGTTTCTCACTGTCTTTTTTTTTTTTTTTTTAAAGATTTTTTTATTT
>PVKH010035747.1:0-11718 GCA_004027955.1 Chaetophractus vellerosus
TGGTAAGCTTCACTGGAGGATTAACAAGCAAAGGGTGAGCCAATTTCTAGCCAGTTTGTCAAATATTAGTGTCAAAGAAGAATCAGTTAATCTCCAGTTTTGGAAGGTGCAAATCCACCTGGTCTGACAGTTCTCTGGGAAAAGGGACTGTGAGGTCTTGCAGGCCAGAATGTAGATTTCCCTCATCTTACTGTTTCAGTTCATCCCTGGATCATGTGTTCCCAACCACGGGAGTGCTTCTGACCCCCCAGTCCCCAGGGTTCTAGTGTGGGACAGGCTTGCTTCTACTTCTCATTGGTCTCCCCTTTGGTTGGTGCTTGAGTTTCACCTTTTTCCTAGGCTTGTTATTCTCTTTTTCCCTGTGGGTTTATAACTTTCACTTTCCTTTTCTGTCGTGAGGGAGAGGAGGCATATATTCAATTCTCCATCTTATTAGGTAATTAATAATTTGTTATTAAATTTTTTAGATGATCACTGCATGGTTTTCCCTTTGAAAAGGATTTCTTAAATCATATACATAATTAAATATGCCGTACCTTTTTCTATCATGGATAAAAAAACGTTCGACCGGTTACACAGACTTAGTGTGTTTTAGCCCCACCTGGTGGACAACTTGAATTTAGCACCATAACCTTTAAAACTGACAGGAAGTCTGAATCCGTCCTTGCTCTATCCGTGAAATATCCCCTCATAGAAGAGTGTCTCCTCTATTACATGAAAAGAAAAGAAAAAAACATTTATTTTGTATTTTATTTTAGTGTTTATTTCATTTTCATCTTTGTGACTACCTTCAAGTCTTATTGTCGAAATTTAAAATGTTTCTTAATATCCTTGTGGGAGACGAAAAAATAAATGACCTGACTGTTCTCTCTATAACAGCCTTTTAATACAATGAGGATTCTATTCTATTCTCTCCTCTGGGATGTTACACTCGTTCTTGGCTGGGCTTTTCCTAGGAGTTAATTGGGGGTGGGGTGGGGGGAGGCAGATATGATGAGGCTGCTGGGCCCAGTAAAAAGGGAGAAGCAAGGCTGGGAGCTGAGAGAAGTTGCCAATGAATTATGCTGCTCTGTGGTTATCAAGACTTCCTGTTACACCAAAGTAAATCGAAAAGACATAAGTTGTCCAGTCTCTCAATCTTACCCTTGATACTCTACTTAAAAAAAAAAAAAAAATTAAAAACCTCATCTGAAGATTTCAGACAGAAATTTAAAATTACTTCTCTTTTTTCCTAACTCCAAAAGGATCTTATGTCTATGGTTGCAGAACCTGCTGTGGATATTTCTAAGCCTCAATTCAGCCGGAGTGTTCCCACAATGTTAAAATATATGAATCGACAGTACTTGGGCCAAGTACAAACCAATTAAGGTTTAGTGGATCAGTGTGAGTTGAAACCTACTACATAATTTAAATGCCATCTAGTGGCCAAGAGTAATTTTTAATCCTCAATCAAGAGAGTTTTAGTGCCTTCTGGTACTTTTCTTAGGGTGATTTACCAAATAGTTCTGAGTCAGGGATATCATAGCTGCTTCTGCTCTTGGGGTCAAATGGAATTGGAATATTTCCTCATCAAACAAATGTTTAACAGCTTGAAATGTGCATAAGTTCTAGTTCTTATTACAGGGGCATCTGCTGATATGGCTGCAAAGCTGAGTTATTGCTTGGTTTGGATAATATGCCATCAAATGGTGCCAGTAGTTATAATTTATTACTCTGTAATTGAAAAATAAAAAATAGATACATAATTTCAGATAATAGAATAGGAACAAAATATTAAATATTGATGACCAGAGGACTTAAAGGATCAACCTTCGGTCTCAGAAAATTGAAGAGCTGTGAGGGATACATAGTATTTATCCATAGTGAATACCATGGAAAAGCAAGTTAATGAGATACTAATTAACTGCAGCAGTAGCAGCAGTTAACATGCATCGAACGCTTATATGTCCAACACAGTTTGAGCACTCTACTTGTACTAATCATTTGCTTTTCACAATAATCTAACGAGGCAGGTCCTATTGAAATACCCATTTTATAGACAAAATTGAGGCACAGAGTGATTAAAGTGCATATTTAACAAGTGAGAGGCCGAGCAGGAGGAGTGTTTGGAATGTGCTTTCCTCTCCTAGCTAGTTTGGATTTTGGTCAGTACTGCTTTGGTTGAAGAATCCTCCGAGAATCATGAAAGCTCCTTTACTACAACCAGGGCACAGTCAGTACTTCATTGTGTTGGGACAAGGCTCTAGGTAGAGGCTGGGGCTGTTGGCTCAAGGATGAAGCTGAACAAACTGTTTTCTCTGGGTCTCTGATCAGATCAGCTTTGGTTAGATCCACCTGCTTTTTCAGCTCTGTGGGGCTTATCAGCCCCTGAAGAACCGAGAGTGGATTTTTCTTTCATTTAATTGTGGTCTGAGGTTCTTTGTAACCTCCTTCCTCATCCCTTTACTCTATATAATAGAGAATGGATTGATTTGTGTGTAACCAAACTAGCTATGGCCATGCAATAAATAGGACATCATTAAGCATTTTTCTTCTTGTTCACAAATCTGGTTCTATTCTTTCCCTTCAGGCATGTGACCATTTATAGCATTAAAGATAAGAAATGAATTTAATATCTTACATGGTGCTTTGTTGATTTTCTTGAGCCTTACAAAGGGTTATTGAGGTTGGTAACAAAGGGATTATTGTCCTCGATGTACAGATAAGGAAACTGGGATCCAGAGAGATTAAGTGGTTAGTCCAAATTCACATGAGTATTAAACAGAATCTAGGCGTTTCATTGCATTTATTAACACACACACACACACACACACATTTTTCCCTGTGTGTTTACTTATATAAATGGCAATGCTAACTGAATGTAAAAAATTTAAGGTATCCTGCTGTAAAAATGAAAATTGTGCTAATTGCAATGTTATCTATTTCCTACTTCCTCAGTTACTATTGTTATCTTTAAAAAGAAAGATAATCAGAGTGGAGGTGGCTCTGGCAGTTGGGTGCCTCCCTCCTACAGGAGGTCCTGGATTTGGTTCCTGGTGCCTCCTAAAGAAACAAGGAAGATGAACAAACACAGCAAGTGCAAACAACAAGGGGATGGGGAGAAATAAATAAATAAAAGAAAGATAATCAAATTGTTTCTATAGGATAGTTAATGTGCGTTACTGCCCCAAAGACAGAATCTAGTAAATCTTTCAAGATTTACCCTACCCTTCTAATTCTAACTTTTCATGATAAAAAAAATGAATTCTAATTTTATTTTGTATTTTTCCTCCCTAAGATGATCTCTAGAGTAGTTTTGCAAGCTTATCATGCCTAATACAATTTATCCAGAAGGAGGCAGCATTTTACTATTAAATTGATATTTCTGCAAATGTTCTAACAAATCTTTTTTTTTTTTTTTTTTTTTCATGTAAACTATCTTAACACACACATCCAAAAAAACCTTTCAGGGCAAAAATTCTTGGACATCACTAGGCTTTGCATATTGAAACAGTTATAAAATCCAGTCCTGCACAGATTAAATACATCTAACATTACAAATAGCATATATGGAGGCCAAATTCATTGGCAGGAAGTGTTTTTGCAATAAAGGCACTGATGAAAAAAATAGAGCTGAAAGAAGATGGAAGGGAAAATGAATGATTCAATTATTACTAATTGACAGAAAATATGCATTTTATGTCACAAGATAGCAACTTTTATGAATTAGTTTTAATTATCTCCTTATTTTCATAAATGTAATTTGCTAAAGGTGTCTTCTTCCTTGTTTTCATAAAATCACAGGATCTTAAGACTAGAAGGGACCTTGAAATTTCACGTCAGACATCTCAGGGTAGAATTCATTTCATCCATCTAGGGAGTGAGAATCTATCTGCTGTCAAAGAATTAGGAAGAAGGGAATTCCAGCATGATAAGGAAAATTAAATGATAAGTATGACAGAATGGCACAGGGGACTTTCTTCCTGTTGGCCTCTAATTGGAACAAGGGCCCACAGCTAAAAGTAATCACTGGGGTTTGACAATTTCCCCACAGTTTTTGAGTCTGAGGAACTGGATTTACAGTCCCACTCACATCTCCTTAACACCCTCTCCCTGGTCTATAAAAGAAGCCTGGGGAGGGCTGGCATGGAGTGATTCCTCCCCTCTCAATGGGGAGGAGCTGCTCCTGGCTCTCATTGCCAAATGAAGAGGCGCCAAGACAATGGCTTATAGAAACTTCCCTTCATTTGACCTCTGTGTAAACTGCAGCAGACCCACTAGGCTGCCCTGTTCCTACTGGACCAGAGAAGATGAAAACTGGAGAGAGATGACCAGTCAGAAAGAGGAGGCTGCCCATCAGGTGACATGGCCAGAGTACAAGACCTTCCCTAGGACAAGAGGACGCTAGAGAATGCAGCTTTCCTGGAGCGGCCTTGCTGTAGCTGCTCCCCTTTCTCCTCCCAGGGCTGTGTAACATGACTCGGGGTGGATCACCAAGGATAATTGAAGGAATGGGAAGGAGAGGTCCAGCTGAAGCTGAATCTTCTAAACAGGGGGATCGTGCAATGGGGAGACCTTCCCAGGGCCCTCACTCTCATATGTGCTCCCTGAGAGGCAGACTTTAGATGCTGGCACGTACACTCAGGGTTCACTGGACAAGCAGGACCAGCCAAAACGGAGACAGCTGTGGTGGGCCTATTGAGTAAAGAGATGCTGTCTCTTTTCTCCCCCTCTTCCTAACTCCAGTACTCTGGAGGAGCCAGGCCTGGGAGAGGGAGGAAGAGATGTCTCACAGCCAGTACTCCTCTCGACTCTATCTTACTCCAAGCAGTGTCCTTACTCAAGTCTTCTCTGGAGTTGTGGGATAGGGAGGAGATGAAATTTAACGGAGATTGAAATTGAAGTTAGATAGTCGTTTCATAAACAAAAGTAAATAGAAAGTGATGGAATCTGCTCAGGATATCAATGAGTAATGGAAAGGGAAATGTAGAATATGGATGAAGACAGGGATTGGGAAAAATTAAACCATTTCATGTTGCTACCCTACTGAGTAAAGATTGACTACATAAGTATGTAATGGGGATGCTATTTTAAAAATGGTTATCATTTTTATATCTCTAAATTTCTGTTCGTCCTCCACCTTTCACCATTAAGGTTTATTTCTCAGGGAAGGTAATGACAGTATCAAAGAGGTTCTAAAGGAAATTGTGAAAAATCAATGTTTTCTATCCAATAGAGAAAGTAGATGACAGTTCTAGTTTCTAAGAGGCAATGAGGAGAGAGGGGTGGGAAGGCGAGACAGACAGATGTAACATACAGACACTATACCTAAGGAGAGACTAGGAAGAGGATAGGAGGCAAATAGTCAAACAGGTGGTCTGATTTTCTCACCTACCTTCATGGCAAAGGGGAGGGGCAGTTGAAATAACCACATGCTTTTTTTTTTTTTTTTTTTTAAAGAGATATTCCAAAGCAAAATAATTTGTTTCTAGTTTTCCTGGATATAGACTGGGAAAATTTCAGACCTCCTAGGAGGAGCATCATGTCCAACATGGCAGTGAGTTATAAATGGCTGAGGGTAACAAAGTTGAATGATTCACACTTCCTGATTTTAAACTTACTACAAAGCCACAGTACTCAAAACATAAGGACAGACATTGAGAATTCAATTGGAATTGAATTGAGAGTTCAGAAATCAATCCTCACATTTATTGCCAACTGATTTTTGACAAAGGGACAAAAACCACTAAATTTGGGGAAAACAGTCTCTTCAACAAATGGTGCTGGGAGAACTGGATCTTCATGTGCAAAAGAATAAAGGTGAAACCCTACCTCACACCATACATAAAAATTAAGTCAATTGGACTCAAAACCTAATTATAAGAGCCAGAACAATAAAACTCCTCGAAGAAAATGTAGGGAAACATCTTCAGGATCTTGATTTAGGCAGCAGTTTCATAGACTTTATACCCAAAGCTCAAGCAACAAAATGAAAAATAGATAAATGGGACCTCATCAAAATTAAAGTTTTGCGCCCCAAAGGATTTTATCATGAAAATAAAACAACAGCCTACACAATAGGAGAAAATATTTGGAAATCACACATACAATAAGGGTTTAAAATCTAGAATATATAAAGAAATCCTTCAACTAAACAACAAAAAGACAACCCAATTAAAAAATGGGCAAAAGTGTTGAATAAATATTTCTCCAAAGAAGATATACAATTGGCCAATAAGTACATGAAAAGATGTTCCACATCACTAGCCATCAGGGAAATGCAAATCAAAACCACAATGAGAGACCATTCCACACTCACTAGAATGGCTACTATTAAAAAAAGGAAAAAAAAATACAAGTGTTGGAGAGGATGTGGAGAAATAGGAACACTCATTCATTGCTGGTAGGAATATGGGAATGTAAAATGCCATAGCCGCTGTGGAAGACAGTTTGGTAGTTCCTTAGAAATTTAAGTATAAAATTACCATATGACTCAGCAATCCCACTTCTAGGTGTATATCCAAAAGAATGGAAAGCAGGGACTCGAGCAGATATTTGCACACCAATGTTCATTGTGGCACTATTCACAATTGCCAAAAGATGGAAGCAACCCAAATGTCCACCAACCAATGAATTGGATAAACAAAATGTGGTATATACATAGAATGGAATCTTATTTAGCCGTCAAAAGGAATGGAGGGAAGTGAGTGTGGCTCAAGTGACTGGGCTCTTGTCTACCATATAGGAGGTCCAGGATTGATTCCTGGGCCTCTGGGTGAAAAGCAAGCTGGCCCGAGTGGCGAGCTAGCCCATGTGGAGTGCTGGCCCACGTGGAGTGCTGGCCTGCATGGAGAGCTGGCACAGCAAGATGATGCAACAAAAAGAGACAGAGAAGAGAGACAATAAGATGCAGCAGACCAGGGAGATGGTGCAAGAGATTGAGTACCTCTCTCCACTCCGTAAGGTCTTAGGATCAGTTCCTGGTGCTGCCTAAAGAGAGGACAAGCAGACACAGAAGAACACACAGAGAGGAGACAGTGAGCGCAAAACAACAAAAGGGGGTGGGGAGAGAAATAAATAAGTAAATTAATAAATCTTTAAAAAAAAAAAAAGGAATGGAGTTCAGATAAAGGCGAAAATGTGAATGAACCTTGAAGACATTCTGTTGAGTGAAATAAGCCAGACACAAAAGGACAAATATTGTATGATCTCATGATATGAAATAATTAGAATAAGCAAACTCATAGGGTCAGAATCTATACCAGCAAGGTATACCCAGTGGCTGATTATTACATTTGCTTAGAAAACTCACCTTCCTCTTATAAACATGGTTAACAGCTTTTGATTAACAAAATTTTTTCACAATAAACATTCTAATAAACATAGCTGCCTATAACTTACATAGTTTCAAGGTTTCAAGTAGGGGCAGAATCTAAACTATACGTTACTAAAGGGATGGAATGGGTAGGGAATGGGTTTCAAGGTACAGAGTTTAAAAGGTACAGAGTTTCTATTTGGGAAGATGGAAAAGTTTTGATAATGGATAGTAGTGATGGTAGCACAACATTGTGGAGATAACCACTGAATTATATATTTGAATGTGGTTAAAAAGGGAAATGTTAGGTTGTGTATACATTACTAGAATAAAATAAAAAAAAACTCCAAGGAACTGCACAACACAGTGAACCCTACGTTAAACCATGGATGATAGTATAATTAATAGTACAATTATAAAAATATTCTTTCATCAATTGTAACAAATCTACCACACCAATGCAAGGTATAATAATAGGGTGGTATATGGAAATCCTGTATTTTATGCATGGTTTCTCTGTAAACTCACAGCTTCTCTAAGAAAAAGAAAGAAATGGCTGAGGGTAGCATCTAAGGAAAGAGAGGGCTAAATGTAGCATCCTGAGAATCACGTGGCTTCTGTGTGATAAGGATCCAGAAGTTCGCATGTACCCTGATATAGGAAGTGGAAGGTGGCACAAGGCCCCTCTCAGGGGCTGTTGGGATGAGTGGAGATAGACTCTGAGGATTTGCAGGGCCAACCTGGACTAAGGTAGAGAGAGTTAGGCAGGAGAAAGACCCTTGAGACACCCAGCTTTGCTAGGAGAAATAACTACAGATGTCACCAACCATGAGTGTACCACAGGGTAACCAGAGACCAGGTAGGACAGAGGACATCTCTGGAGTGGCCAGCTCTAGGGTCAGTTGCCTTCATCACGTGCCTGGAGAGATGGATGATCTCTGCCCTACACAGATTCCCCCATCTTGAGAAGGAGGAAGGAAGAATAAGAGAGGAAAGACAAGCCTTAGAAAGATTTTGAATTTTGAACAGATTGCAGATTTATCTGGAAAAGTCTGTTCAATCCAAAAGTAACTGGTTGACTCTTAACTGGCAGGTTTGTGCCCACCTACCCCATCCCATCTGACCACCTCCAAAAGTGGGAATGGGGCCTGTGAGGAAGTTTACATCATTTATAGAAAAGCACCATATGACAATCTTTTTGGTTTGTCTAAGTTTAGTGTGTGGTTTTTAAAATCCTAATGTAAGTATTTCCAATTCCTCTTCTTTCCACCTGTGAGAACACTGGGTGTGTGGGTGGAGAAAGAAACTGAGAGGGAAGAGAGAGGGGAAGGAAAAGGGAAAAAGAGGCTAGGAGAGGAAAAGAGAGAATTAGAGGGACATGAAGAGGGAGACAGCATGTGACCTGGAGAGGGGGGAGAGAGACAGTGGGAAGGAGGGAGGGGGAGAGAAAGAGTAGAGAGACTCAGCACACTGGAGCAATAGAGGCTGTCTGAAGGAACAGAATTTGAGGGGAAAGAGAGGGAGTAGAGAGGACTCTCAGGAAGTCCTGCTCAGTGATGTATGATTTGTCACCCCCCTCATTTCTTCAGGATACCTTCTGTCAAGAAATACATTCCTATTCTACTCTTTTGGAGTAGCTTTCCTGTTTTTATTCAGATTCTTTGGTGTGTTGGGACAGGCCTCAGGACCTGGGACCTTGGCATCACACACTTCACACAGTGGTACCCCAGGCGAAACTTTAACAGACTCCCATTAGGAAGTTCTGTCTTGTGTCAACTAAAAATCTCGTAGGATGAAATTTATGACACGCCTTCTTGTTTGTCCATTGGAGATCAATCTGCCCTTGACCTGCTTTGCCTCCATTTTAAACAGAAGTCTGCTAGGAAATTGGCCTCCAGGTTTTCCTTCTGAGTCTTTTCAACTTCAGCCTTCCTTGGATTGGCCATGGACTTTTTAAAGTCAGTCAGCCTAGAGATGGATTAGCAAGCACTGCAAACAGTACTTGGTTTGAGTACTTTCAACTACTTTACATTTATTTCTTCAGACTATTTAATTAAATAAAAGGTAAAATTTTACTTAAAATGGTCCCAGTGACTTCACCTATCTGTGAGCAATTCAGATCCCTTCAAACTTAGTTCCTACTGCCTTTTGAAAAAACATAGCCTGGAGGACACTAATGTTTTATATGATTTTTAAAAAAAAATTCTGTTTTCAATATAAAATTCTTAATGTATATTTAGAAGTTTGGTTTAGTAGAAAGTTTGGAATGTGCATTTACTTAAAATGAGAGACCTTTCAGTGTATCATAAATGTCTATTTTGGTTGATTACTTGCTTAATGAGGCATAATATACAAAAATGCTGAACATTCCATTCAACCATGTGGGGCAGACTGGGAATTCTGAAGGATTAAATTTCAGTCCAAGACAATGGGAAAATTCCATAAAATTAAGAGGAGATGGGAGGAAGGAAATTGTGTCTGTAATTTTCTGAGAAAAAAAAAATTAAACAAAGAAGGAAATCTTTTTCTGCATAGCAAATTAGGGAAACCAGTTCCAGAAAATCTAAAATATATTGTTTTCATGTCTCAGAGTAGATTTTGTGGTCCATTTTAAGGCTTTAAAATAGTGTTTGCAAAAGCTGATTGTATTAGTTATATTGAAGACTTTCATAATCAAAGACTATCTCAAGATAAGCCCTATTATGTTTGGGATATTATTAAATACTCATGATACCAGGTACAAAATTATATATGTAGTTTTAGACGTTTTTGGGGTTATGTTAAATTTTTCTTGACAAGGCCAGCAGTATTTTGAAATATCAGATATATTATTTTGCTTTTTGACCAAAAGAATAGACAATAAGCTGTGTTTAAGAATGTTTTGCTGCAAAGTAAAGTAAAAATCTGACCTTATTTTCTAGGTAATTGAAATATAAAAATCTGAAATACTCATTTAGAGGCAAAAGTGAGTTTGAGGGGAGCTGATGTGGCTTAAGCGATTGAGCGCCTCCTTCCCACATGGGAGGTACCAGGTTCAGTCCCCAGTGCCTCCTAAAAACACGAACAAACAACAAGCAAACAAATGAAAAAAACCAACTAAGGGTAGCCAATGTGGCTCAGTGATTGAGTCCTGGCTTCCCACATACAAGGTCCTGGATTCAATTCCCAGCCCTGGTACCTTAAAAAAAAAAAGTGAGTTTGAGTTGAATCCTTCATTGAGTTGACTCTGTTCTCTTTATGGAGAATCAGCCTAAAACCTTGGAATTGAGAAGATTAGAAATAAGGTGGTTTTTGTTTGTTTGTTTTGTTTTTGTCTGTGTGCATCATTTTGGTAAAAGATTATTTATTAGACCCCTAATTGAAGAGTACCTAGCCATTAGAAAATGTTTTCTCTAAATACTCACTTTGGTTTTTTTGTTTCTTTGATTTTTACCTTATCTCCTTCTATTAATCCTCTTGTTCAAAATGGAAAGAGAATGGTCTGTGGGATGTGCTTTAGTTCTCAGGTTTGCTCATTTATTCTTTGAACTGCCAGTGAATTCATTAATCATAATGCAATCCATGGTGAGAGAGGACCAGAGATCTGCATTGTGAAAGACAACCAAAGGGGAGGGTACAGAAGGAAGATGGAGCCTATTCACTCTTCAATGCAGCTATGGTTATATTAGACTCATAAAGTGAAATGACCATGCTTGCATTCAGAGCACACACACCCAGTGGCATGCCAATACTCAACCCCACAAAATCGTTAAATCATATGAAGGCTGAATTATCATCTTGCAAAATATGACACAGGTGCAGTTCACCTACCCTCAGTTCTGTCCCCTTTTGCATGCAGTTGTATTTTCTCCATCATTGTAGGCAGCCCAGAAAGATGTCACATTTGTAGCATAATCGACAGGATTCATCAGCACTGAGGTGGGATGGAATAGACAATTCTGGAGAACTGGGCCTGAAGTTAAAGAAAAGCATAATCTTGATAACTCTCAAGAAGTGAGTATCAAATAACACACCTAAATTGGGTACATTGGCTTTCCCATAAATTACATCATAGTACACTCACTACTATAACATTTTACATTTGGATAGCAATTTTGGACACTTTCCATGAAATAGCAATGCTTGCATAGTTCTGTTTTTATAGAAGTAGAAATAGTGGGCCACAGGATTAAAGCAACATTTAAAAGCATTGTTTAGGCATTAGATGAGGCTGGGAGTTGATGAGAACTATAAAAATTCAGAAGTGTATCTAAATGAAATAACATTAGCCAAAATAAATCTGAAAATATGGTCTTCATCATCTTTCTTTCTTTCCCTTTCTTTCTTTCTTTCTTTCTTTCTTTCTTTCTTTCTTTCTTTCTTTCTTTCTTTCTTTCTTTCTTTCTTTCTTTCTTTCTTTCTTTCTTTCTTTCTGTCTTTCTTTT
>PVKH010035748.1:0-11694 GCA_004027955.1 Chaetophractus vellerosus
TGTTTCAGCACTAGCATATGCAGAATTTTTTGAGGGAAAACCTCAAAATGAAATATGTATAAGTTGTTTCAATGCTGTCACATAATATATTGACTATCCCTTAGAATCTATGTTAGGGCCAATAATTGAAAATAGCCAATAAATTTAATTTGGAAGCATTTTTCAACTCACCTTATCAACATAATATGTCTTGAGATAATTATCCTATCACATTCCCGAATAAAGCATTTTTTTCATCATCCTTCTTATAGCCTCTTTTATCTGCTTATTTCTACGACTATTGATTATAGGATTCAATAAATGAGGGACTATAGAATAGAACACAGTGGTGACCATGTCCTGAATTGTGGGTGGATTGGGGGTTGGCTTCACATATATAGCAATGCCTGAAATAAGAAAGACGGTTGCCACAAGGATGTGAGGGATACAGGTGGAAAAGGCCTTTCCTTCCTCTGCCCTGGTTGGAAACTTTAGAACAGTAGAAAATATGTGAATATAAGACATGGTTATGAAGATGAAGCAACCACCATCAATGACCACTGCAAAGATAAAAATTAAAATTTCATTACTTAAGGTGTCAGAGCAGGAGAGCTTCAGTGGAGAGGGGGTGTCACAGAAGAATTGATGGACCATGTTGGACTGACAGAAGGACCACAAGAATGTGTTGCCTGTGTTGAATCCTGCAAAAACCACACCACTGATTAGGGTGGCCAGTGTCATCTAGACACAGAACCAAGGATTCATATTCACAGAGTAGTGGAGGGGCTGACAGATGGCCACATAGCAATCACCAGCCATGATAGTGAGCAACACCAGCTCTATAAAAGCAAACCAAATCACAAAGAAGATCTGTGCAGCACATTCTGCCATGGAGATCACCATGTTGTCAAGCAGGAAGATGACACATGCTTTGGGTATGGTTACAGAAATGTAGCACATGTCTAAGACAGATTCCTAAGGAAGAAGAACATGGGGATGGAAGTTTCTTGTCAAGGGTGTTTACTGAAGCAATGAGAAAGTTGCCCATCAGGGTTGCTAAGTACATCAGAAAGAATAGCATGGCATGCAAGACTGTATCCCCTCACTTCAGAGAATATTGTAGGCAGGAATTCAGTCACCATGGTGGAGTTGGGCATCATTAAGAATGTGCTGTGTACATGGAAAGACAAAGGCAGATAATCCCAAAAGAACACAGAGAGTTAGAATGAGGGAGAAATTAGCCTAAGTATACTTATCAATCAACATTTATCCAATAATTATCATCTATAGATCATACTGGTTAGTAGGGAATAACATACTGTTGCCTTAAACTGATTTAGTCTTCTTGCTACTGTTTCTTACTTTCAGGGTAGTGGTAACAAAAAAAATGTAGAGAAAAATTGTAGATTACAGGGTACTAGGGGCAGAAGGTGGGTGAAAGAAAGATTTATTGCTTAATGAGTGTAGAGTTTCTGTTTTAGGTGATGAAAAAAATGTGGTAATGGATGTTAGTGATGATAGTAAAATATTTTAAGTTTAACTAGTATCAGGGAATTGTGTACTTGAAAGTTATTAATACAGAGAATTTTGTGCTGTATATATGTTACTACAAAAAACTTTTTAAAAAGGTTCTTTTAGAGCATGTAGCCATGTTTGTTTAATTTTCATCACATATTAGCACATAGTAGCAGTTCAACAGCTGTACTGGAGGATTAATTGACAATATAAGTAATGTCTTTATAAACTGACAAATTTGAAGTATTTTATATATGTTAACACTTAATTTTATTAATTGAAGGTCAAACACAATCTTGATAAATATAAGAGGCTAATATTGTATCAGAAGCTCTCCAAATTTTACATGTGATTGTGATTCATTTCTTGCCCAAGAGGTGGAATATTATGTTTTCTCCACTTCTGCCACTCTAATGTTTAGTACTAATTTTATTTGGAAATTCACATTAAGAATCACTTTCTCTGGGGCTGGCTGTAGCTTATTTGGTTGGGTGCCATTTTACCAGCAGACCACCTTGAGAAGGCAAGCCACCATGGGCAGGGCAAAGCCACTGTGGGCAGGCAAGGCAGCCCATGAGCAGGCAAGGCCATTGGGTGTTAAGCTGACTCAGCGGGTCACCGCAATGGGGGGGGGGGAGATGAGCAGACACAGAAGAACTCAAAAATGAACACAGCAAGAACAAGCAGAAAGGGGGGATATATTAAAAAAAAAAGGAATTGCTATCTCTGATAACCACATTCTTATTGGCTACATATGTCTCAGCCTTGCAACTATTAACATCTACTCTTTTAATATCAAAATTGGATTCTCCAATCTCTCTACCTTTCTCCCTCCCTCTCTATTTCTTTCTCTTTATCAATATATATTAATATTTGCCTGTGTTTGTTCCTTTCTTAGGTGAGATAGTGTAATCCAACAAATGTACAATATGAACACTATATTTTATTAATTTATAAGTACTTATGTAAATTATTCATTGTTATTCATATGCTACATTATGTAATTTTCATTATGACTCTGCAAATTGGGAAGTAAAATATAAAGTTTAAAATTGAAAAGACTTGGGGGCAAGCTGTAGCCCAGTGGATAGGGTGCCGGTACCCCACCTGGGAGGCCCAGGTTTGGTTCCCAGGGTCCTCTCTGAGTGGGCAGACCACCTGAGAAGGCAAAGCCACTGTGGGTGGGGCAGAGCCACCATGGGCAGGGCAAAAAGCCATCACAGGCAGGGCAAAGCCACCACAGGCAGGGCAAAGCCACCATGGGCAGGGTGGACCACCTGCAAACAGAGCAAAGCTGCCTGTGAATGGAGCAAAAAGCCACCTGTGAATGGAAGCAGACCTGCCCACAAGCAGGGCAAGCCACCTGCACATTGAGCTGACTCAGCACATTGCCACAGCAGGGGGAGACAAAGCAGACATAGAAGAACATAAAAAATGAGCACACAGCAAGAACAAGCAGAAAGGGGAGGGATATGTAACAAAAAAAATAAAAATAAAATAAAATTGAAAAGACTCAGTCAAAGTTCAAGAAATTTTATTAATCATGTAAATATAAGGAGAAGCACATGCCTTGAAAGCCAGGATTGGCTGTGTTTCTATACCTTGAGACATGGCATATTTCTTTCACCAGTTCTCTTGAGTCTACTGAGCTTCACTGATTCCCACCACACCAATCCCAGTCCTTCATGCAAATTGACCAGTTACTTGAACAATTCCATCCCAGGTTTCCAAGTACTGTGGGAGCCATGGGAGAATGATTTTGGGATTTTTAAATTATAGTAATCCCAAGATGAAACATCACTCTATTGATTACCCACACATTGAGTATTAATTACTGCACAAAAGCTTTTCAAACCAATTTCCCCATGACTCTATTTTTCCATATTTCTTATACTTTCCCAAAAGCATATGACTGTTTCAACTCAGGATAATTTACTTTAACCCTTCTAGTACTGTAAAATATCTATTTTCTCCAGGCTTTTAAAAAATAGAAACACTTTTATATCTATTTACAATTCCTAAAATATCTTACACTAATAACTTAAATATTTCAATAGAAATAATTGCTATACACTTCACTCAATTTTATCACTTACCAGCCATTTTGCAATGCATGAAACCATCTATTGCTAGGTGTCTAGTCTTCGTTCTCTCTCCTCTTGCACTGATGCCAATGTTTCTTATTAAATGTCATTTTCTTTTTCATTCCTTTCTATGTGTTCTTGAACTTACATAAATGCTTAGTTTTCCCTGTTCTAAATATTAATTCTGAAACTGTAATACATTAATTATATATTTTATTTTTCCACTAGTTTCTTCCATTAGCCTGTTCCAAACAATGTTTTGACCATCCACCTCAGATTTTTAAGTGAAACTTAACAATCTTGGTTCTGACAGATCTAAACCTCTCATTTCAGGAACATCTACATCAGAAGATCAATTAGCTGTTACTTCAATATTCTGTTTCCTATACTTCCTACACTCTGTAGTGCATTATAAGAATTTCACCCATGGTGTCACATCTCTGTTCTCCCTTGATTCACCTTTACAGTGGTTTAGTCACTCATTTCATTAAAGTTACATGGAGATTGTTCTAAAGTTTCCTTTCTCAATAGGTTCAAATTGCAACTTTTATGACCTTCCAAAATTTTTAATTTTGAATTCTTTAATTCAACTTCCTCTTTAACCCCTTTCTACTTTATCTTCTTAATTATTCTACTCTTATCTAATTTTCCACCACTGTATCCCAGTATTTTCCTCTTCTCTGAAAACTTCACTCTTATTTTCCCCTTTTCCTTTACACAGTTTGCAATCAGTATCTGTAATAATTTTGGAAAGTTAGTAAGATGCATCATAATTATATATCTTAAATAATCTGCCCTCAATCATATAATGATGCAACATATAACTTTCTGACTTCTGGTAATATATCACTTGCAATAGTCTTATTTTCAAAGCATCTAATTGTGCAGGACAGAGTGTAGATCATGCTACTTAAAATTCATTGTAAGTTAGTTAAGAAATGAAAACT
The DNA here is from genome assembly GCA_004027955.1 of Chaetophractus vellerosus. Classification (NCBI taxonomy): domain Eukaryota; kingdom Metazoa; phylum Chordata; class Mammalia; order Cingulata; family Chlamyphoridae; genus Chaetophractus; species Chaetophractus vellerosus. The sequence continues at coordinate 4,526 of PVKH010035748.1, forward strand.
ATTCTTTCATTACTTCCATTATTTGCCAGCATGTGCCAAGCAGTTACATTGGGAATGCACAATTCTAGGCCATGAGGAATCAAAGGCACAATTATCAACAAATCTAATTTGAGCAAAAAGAAATTATCCAAGAAAGGAACACAATATTGTATGATATTGTATGATCTTACTTACGTGAAATACTTAGAATGAGCAAATTCATAGAGGCAGAAAGAAGATTATAGTATGGGGAGTGATGGGGAGTTAAGTGCTTAAAGGGTGCAGAGTTTGAGGTGATGATAAAGCTGGGATAGTGGATTTGGGTGATGGTAGCCCAATATTCTGAACAGTATTAATACCACTGAATTGTACCCATGAAAGTGGGTCAAATAGGACATTTTGAGTTATTTATATGTTACTACAATAAAAAGTATAAAAAATAGAAAAATAAAAAGAATAAACCATAAAAAATAAATAAAAAAGAGAAAACAACAACCAAAAAACCACAGTGAGATACCATCACCCACTGACTAGAAAGGCTACTATTTAAAAAACCAAAAGGAAATGACAAGTGCTAGAGAGGATGTGGAAAATTAGAAACATACATTGGTTGAGGGTATGTAATATGGTGCAGCCACTGTGGAAAGCAGCATGGTGATTCTTCAGAAAGTTAAGTATAGAATTATCATATGACCCAGCAAATTCTACTTCAAGGTATATAACCAAAAGAATTGAAAGGAGGAAATCAAACAGACATTTCCACACCGATGTTCACAGAGGCATTATTCTCAATTGCCAAATGTTGTAAGCAATCCAAGTGTCTACTATATATGAATGGATAAAAAATATATGGTATATACATACAGTGGAATATTCTTCCATAATAATGAAGTTCTGATGTGTGCTGCAACCTGGATGAACCTTGGAGATATCAGATTGCATGAAATAAACCAGACAATACTTTATGACTTCACTTATATGAAATAGGCAGAATAAAAATATATGAAATCAGAAACTAGGCAACAGGTTACCAGAACAAAGTGGGGGAGCAGAATGGGGAGTTAATGCTTAATTCATATGGAGTTTCTATTTGGGGTGTTGGAAAGGTTTTGGCAATAGATGATGGGGATGGATTGGCATATGTAGTTAACAGAAATTAATTGTATATTCAAAAAGGGGATAAAAAGGAAATTGTAGGTTGCATATAAGTTACCACACACCCACCCCTATAGAATTGTACAACACAATGTATCATAAATAAAATAACATATATATAATAATGTTTCATGAATTTTAACAAAGGTATCACACTAAAGAAAAATGTTAATTGGTAAAACTGCATGACCGGGAGGTACATGGCAAATATGTACTTCTTGCATGATGTTTCTGTAAAACTACAACTACTCTAATTTTTTTTAAAAGTAAAAAAATTAATTATACTTGATTATGTCTTGTATCTCCCCCAGTTTATTATAAAATAGATTCATTCAGTCAATGAGTTATTGGACTAATATCAACTTATATAAGATATATGGCATTATAAATATCTGTAGAAAAAGGCTCCAAGAAATATCTGTAATAACAACCATTGTATTATTTTTTTAAAGATTTATTTATTTTATTACATATCTCCCCTTCCCCCCCCCCGGTTGCGGTGACGCGCGGAGACTTGGTCACTGCACAGGCGTGGCTTTCCCCACTTGTGGGCGGCTTCTGCTTCTATTCACGGCCGGCTCTTGCTTCAGTTCGCGGGTGGCTGGCTGCACTCCATCTGTGGGCGACCTGCCCTGCCCGTGGTGGCTTTTGCCCTGTCCGTGGCAGCTTTTTGCCCTGCCCACGGCGGCTCTGGCCAGCCCATGGCGGCTTGCCATTCTCAAGGCGGTCTGCCCGTTAGGAGAGGTCCCCGGGAATCGAACCCAGGGCCTCCCATGTGGTTTCCCAGCGCGCTCTTTATCCACTGAGCTATCTAGCCAGGCCCCATTGTATTATTTTAATATTAAAACATTTCAAAATGAATATCTTTGAAAATATTACAAAAATCTTAAACACATTCCTTTGGGAGTAGCTATTGGAGAATGGTTGTACTTCTGCTTACTTACTGTTTCGATTTATACTATTTGAAATTTCTAACTAAGGTAATTTTATTACCAGAGATATATATTTCAATACTTTGCAATTTAAAAAATACTCAGATATAATGACCTCACCTGAAAAAGCAATGGAGTGATCGGTTTTTAGATTTCTTAAATCAGGCAGTCATTAAATTCAGCACAATCTTCATAGGTATAGAAAATAGGAATAATGACTGCTAGCATCTTTCATTGCAATTTATGATAAGTAAATACTACTTTTGGAATGAGTATTTATTTAATAACATTATGAAGGAGAATAATATGAAATGTGAAGTCCTCTATGTTTTATGAAATATTATGTTTTCCCGTAATCCCTGAACATATTACAGAACTTGAATAAGCTAATACAGAAAGAGATAGTTTAGTGCTTATGTACAAATGTATGCATTGTTGCTAATAGGCAAGTAAATAATGAATTTTGAGACACACACAATTACTTGTGAATGCTCCCTTTCATAGTGTCACTATAATTTGTGGAGACTTACCATGTACATGTAACCCCTTGAAGAATTACAGACCCCTCCACTAAAATCTTAAAGCACAGCATGTATTTTCCTGGACTTGAATATTTTCCGTGATTATTTGAACGGATGTGCCTTTCCAGATCTGCTTATCATTGCATCTTTGATTTCTCACTGAAAATACAACATTCACCATGCCACTATACTTCATTCTTCTTTCCTTATTCCCTTTTGCTTGTGTGACTAATGTAACCTCTTATAACATAGAGAACCTCTGCTAAATGTCCGAAGGCAAAGTGGGTGTGACTTCCAGACTGACTTCCTGTTTGCAAGATTAAATTTTCTCTTTTTATGCCTCTCTGGTGGACTTAATTTCAGGACACTAAAGGACAGGCTACATTTTCAAACTAATTATCAGACCACTACTACAAAATTATAGAAACACACCAGGCTTTCAATCTGAACACAGAGGAAAAAGACTTTTGTTACTTTATAATTACCAATTTTAGGTTTGTAGAAAAAAAAAAGAATTTCAAATCACTAACAAAAAGATAAAGCATGTGATCCCTTCAGTACTTACATTATATCCACCTTAAACCCATAGCCCTATGTTTATAAACAGGCAAAGAAATGGAAGGAAAACCTAGTGCTCTGCCTTTGCGAACAGAACTTTCTGTTAAAAGGAAAATGAGTTTCTGTTTTGAACAGAAACTGTAAAACTGAGACCATTTATTTACCAATAGACTGGGTGTGGAAGGAAAATAACATACACAGGAAACTTTTCCTACAGTAAGAAGAATATTGCATGGGTGTTTTCATCTTTCTAAGTACAAAGGCAAGTTACTCATTAGCTTTTCTGCAAAGACATGATGATAAACATATTTCCAAAGAGAGAGTTGGAAGATATATTTTGTTCATTAATATATGTATTCATTTATTTTTTCATCCACCTATCCATTTAAAAGTTAATATATTTTGGTGTGAATTATATGCAGAAACTGGCCTGGAACCTGCATGGATGAATCAGTGACAAATGCCTGCCTGTTCTTTCATAATATGTATGGCAGGGGGGAGGGAGATGGGCTCCCTATTTTTGTAGATCTGTTTCACTCAGAAATAGACAGGGGGCAACATGGCAGCAGGGATGGTTCCCGGTGAGGGATGAACCAGTGCGCCAGGACACTCTGTGGCATGAATCTTTGAATCTTGTCATCTGCAGAGTTGAGTTGAGGAGACATTGTGGGCCCTGGGGTGGTGGGGAGGGATGGGGTGGATTGAATGAGAGGCTTGGTGGCCCGTGGAAGTGTTTTCTATTGCCTTGCAGTGGCAGACATGGGACAGGGTGAAAGTCATCAAAATTTACAAAAGTATATGAACTAAAATGTGGACCTTGATGTGGACAATTGACAATGTTGGCAAACTACATTTCAATATCTGTTTGTCAGTTATGTTGGTGCTGTCACCCACATACAAAAAGGTATTGGTAAGGAGGGGAATGGAGAAGGAGGTTGAATACATGAGATTGCCTGGTAGTCTGTGTGTGACTCTGCTGTGACCTAAAATTTCTTTGAAAATTAAATGTAAAAAGGTGGGATACTTGAGAGTGAGAAGAGGAAGATGCCACAAAACAGACTGGACACCAGATATAGCATCAAAAATGCAAAATCGGGAAAAAAATTTTGTATACATATATATCTTATTATTTTTTCACATATTTTGAATAGTCCAGTCCACTGGCAATGTATAGTTTTCTTTTCTCTATTTTTTTTTTAGTTTTACTTTTTTTAATTTATTTTTTATTTTTCTTACTTTTAATTTTTAAAAATTTTTCCTAACAGTTTTTTATTTTTTAAGTTTTCCTATGTTTTGACTATTGCATTTAAATGATGTTGTTAGGGATGGTTCACAGTTGGGGATGAACCTGTGAGCCAGGACACTCTGTGGCGTGAATCTGTGAATCCTGTCATCCAGTGAGTTGAGCCAGGGGGCATTTTGGGCCCAGTGGTGGGGGGGAGGGACACGGTGGATCGAATATAGCGCATTTGGTGGCCCATGGAAGTGTTTTCCATTGCCTTGAGGTGGTGGATATGGGACAAGGTGACAGGAATCAAAATTTATAAAAGCGTATGACCTAAAATGTGGACCTTGATGTGGACCAATGACAATGTTGAGGAACTATGTTTCACTATCTGTTCTTTCATAATATGTATGGCAGGGGGGAGGGAGATGGGCTCCCTATTTTTGTAGATCTGTTTCACTCAGAAATAGACAGGGGGCGACATGGCAGTCACCATGTCAGTTATGTTGGTGCTGCCATCTACATACAAAACGGTTTTGGTATGGGGGGGAATGGAAGAGGTGGTTGAGTATATGAGATTGTCTTGTATTTTGTCTGTAGCTCTGCTGTGGCCCAAAGCTTCTTTGAAAAATAAATGATAAAAGGAGGGCTGCCTGAGAGTGATAAGAGGAACGTGTCATGAAATAAACTGGACACCAGATATTGCACCAAGGCACAATTCGAGAATTCGGGGAAAAAACTTTATACATATATATATTATTATTTTACATTTTTTGAATAGCCCAATCATTTTATAAAATCGTGTTTTCCTTTTTCTATTTTTTTAAATTTTCTAAAATTATTTTGTATTATCAAGTTCACCTATATTTTAACTCTTACATTTAAACACCAATATTATTTCATTTTCCTACTCATTGCAAATGGCTACTGTGATGGCTTCACCTGTGAAGAGGCTATGGATCACAGAAGGGTCACAATGTGGATGGGAAAGGATCATTGGAGGGGGGATGTCAAGGTTGGGGGTGCATGGGAGGAAGTCACCTGAACATTCATAAAAGGCATACATAATAGGTCAAATGCTCATGGGACACGGTCATGGGGTGAAGTATTACTCAGTAAATGGGAGAACATTGAATTCCCATCCTGGAGATTTCTGTCATATTTTCCAAAAGAGTAGCAACATCCCCTCTGAGTGCAGGGGCAGGGTCTGGAATAGGAGGATGATCCATTGATGGGCCCTTGTTATTGATGACTAGCCTTATGAGTCATTGCTGTTGAAATTGAAATAGCCTAGTGTTAAAGGGTGCCTAAGAGTTGCCTCTGGAGAACCTCCTTGTTGCTCAAATGTGGCCCCTCTCTAAGCTAAACTCAGAATATGAATACATTACTTTCCTCCCAGTGTGGGACATGACTCCCGGGGATGAGCTTCCCTGGCAATGAGGGATTACTAACAAATGCCAACGGGCAGTACGACTGGGAAAAGACTTCGAATAAAAGGGGGAAATGGTAAAGACAAATGAGTTCATAGGGCTAAGAGACATCAAAGTGAGTTGGGATGTCAACCGGAGGTAACACTTATGAAAATCCCAATAGGACCTCCTTGGCTTCCAATATGGATATCACCCCAAACAGAGGGCCTCCAGAGGGCTTTGGAGATAGATATCCAGGTCCTACATCACGGCAGATATTCCCAGAGTTTGATGCCTTACTAGTGGGCCTGAATTTGGAATCATTGCTCCTGAGAGTGACAGAGTCTGACCAAAATATGTCTTCACTGCACATGGTCCATCTGTCTCTTCTATTCAAACCTACATTTGATGCCAGAATTTTAGGTGTACTTCCTTAGACTGGAGACTATGGGCTGTCCATGTGCCAACTGGGTCCAGAGACTCTGTGGACCTGCAACTCCTATGCTACAACTCAGTAGGACTCACCCAGGACACCTAGTTGGGAGTTGATGATGGACGATGGCTATGTTGGTGAATGCAGAGAGCCTGCAGCTGCAGGCAGGATAATCCCTTCCATCATATTCATGGGATATAAGCCCCCTCTCACTTGGTGGTGGAGGGGACATCACCAACCCAGACTCCTCGGGATTGGGGAAAGAACTATGGACTAGAATAGACTTGTTGGTGTCCTGCTATAGACTTGTGATATATGCAATGGAAATAATTTCAAAATTATATGGAGCCAGGGTCACTGGACACTTTGGGAGTAGGGTGAGGGAAGGGCAATTGTAATGCGAGTTTTTTTTTGGGACCTGGGAATTGTCATGGATGTTGCTGCAATGGAGGATATAGGTCATTTTGTATCATCATGTATCATTCGGAACTGTATAGGAGAGAGGGTCATCTACAGTCTGAACTGTGATCTATGCTTGATGGCAAAGCCCCAAAATGTGTGTATCTATCAAAAGCGTTATGCCACTCTGATGAGGCATGTGCATGTGGGGTGTTGTGGGAGGTGTGGGGGGGTGGCATATGGGTACTCCTGGAATCTCTGTGTAATATTTATGCAATTAATGTATCATAAAAATATATATAGATATATAAAAAATAAATAATTAATTTAAAATATATATATATGTTATGAGGAACCTCTAAAATTATTCCTCAAATATAAGATATTGTGTATATATTTTATTTTATGTTGGGTATTCACTTAATTATTTTATAACCATTGGCAAAACAAAGATAATAGTTACTTGTAATTATTAACTAAATAGAAATATATATACACAAAATAATTATTTCTAATTTTTAAGTTAAAACAGAGTCCACCATAATTAAATTTTTTTTT
>PVKH010035749.1:0-11691 GCA_004027955.1 Chaetophractus vellerosus
ATTTGGTGGACGGATGCCCAGTTGCTTAAGCTACATCCATTTCCCTCAATGTTTTTTTTTTTGTTTTTTTTTTAAATGAGGTACCAGGGATTGAACCCGGGATCTCGTATATGGGAAACAGGCACTCAACCACTTGAGCTGCATCCGCTCTCCTTCTATTTCTAGGAACTTATCCATTTCATCAAGGTTATCTAATTTGTTGGTATAAAGCTGTTTTACAGTATCTTCCCATAATACTTTCCATTTCTGTGGGGTTGGTAGTAATGTCCCCTCCTTCATTTCTGATTTTAATTATTTGTGTTCTGTCTTTATTTTATTTTATTTTTTCTTTTGTCAATCTAGCTAATGGTTTGTTGATTTTATTGATCTTTTTAAAGAACCAACTTTTGGATTCACTGATTTTCTTTACTTTTAAAAAAAATTATTATCTATTTCATTTATCTCCAATCTAATCTTTGTTTCCTTCTTTCTGTTTCCTTTGAGTGTGGTTTGCTCTATTTTTTCCTAGACCTTCCAAGTTGTGAGGTTAGGTCTCTAATTTGAGATTTCTCTTCTTTTTTAAATGTAAACATTTACAGTTATAAATTTCCTCTTAATACCACCCTTGCTACATCTCTTACATTTTGGTATGTTATATTTGCATTTTCATTTGCCTCAGGTTATTTTTCTTACTTCCCTTGTGAGTTCTTCTTTGCGTCACTGGTTGTTTAAAAGTGCACTGTTTAATTTCTTCATATTTGTGAAGTCTTGGTTGGCAATTATTTTCTTTCAACCCTTTAAATATTTCATCCCACTGCTTTCTTGCTTCCATGGTTTCTGATGAGAAACCATCACTTAATCTTATTGGGACTCTTGTTCATAATATGTTGCTTTTATTTTGCAGCTTTTTGAATGCTCCCTTTGTCCTTGGCTTTCCAGTGCTTCACTACTATGCATGGATGTAGTTCTCTTCAAGCTTATCCTGTTTGGAGTTCAATGGACATCTTGAATGTTTATTCATGCCTTTTGGTAAATTTGGGGAACTTCTGCCAATGTTTCTCTAAAATATTTGTTTTTTGCGCCCTTCTATGTTTCTTCTCCCGAGACTCCGATAACACCTGATTGTGTCCCACAGGTCTATTGAGCTCTGTTTGCTTTTATATTCTTTTTTTCTTTCTGTTCCTCAGTCTGATTCATTTCAATTGTCTTCCAGTTCACTGATTCTTGCTTCTGGAAGCTCCAATCTGCTGTTAAATGCTCCAACAAATTTTTCAATTCCATTATTATGGTCTTCCATGCCAGTATTTTTGTTTTGTTTCTTTTTAAAATTTTTCCTTATTGAGATTCTCATATTGTTCATTCACTGTTTTCTTCATATCCTTTACTTCATATCTTTGAGCATATTAAGGATCATTTTTTAAAAGTCTGTGCCCAGTATTTCCACAGTCTTTTCTTCTTCATTGATGGTGTGGATCTTTATCTTGTTCCTTCGGATGTGTCATCCTTTCACCTCTGTCTCATAATCTTTTGCTGCACATTGTACATTTTAATATTCTAAAGTGTTAACTCTGGAATTTAGTCCCTGAGCTGCCTGTTCATTTTTTTTTTGGTATCCAGATGGTGATATGGCAGGGATATCCTTGAGTGTCATAAGCTAACCCAACCAATGCTAAAAAACACCTTTCAAAGTCTTTGCAAATTGGCTATCCCTTGGCTGGTGCACTCCTTCAGAGTTTAGCCTTCCTATCAAGAAGATCAGCCTAAAGTATATGTGAAGTACACGGTCTTAAGTCTTCTCTCCTCTTTTCTCAGTTTTTGCTGCTAGTCTATTAACCTATGAAACAGACTTTCTCTCCCTTCAAGGTGCTCTGCTACATGATTTAAAGAAGGTAGTCATTTGCCCCAGGACACTTTGGCTTAACCATTTCTTAGACTGCTTTAGCTATCAGCAAACTGCTTCTGCCTGCAGGGCAAATTCTGTGAGGGCAAGTCCAAGAGGAGTTTCCTGGTTCAGTAATTATGCTGTCACTGAATTTATTGGCACCAACATAAGCACCCCAAATATGCACACAGGGGTTACTCTACTCCCTCTGCAACAGCCAGCAATCCACAATGGCAGCACAGGCTAGCCCCACCTTACACTGGGGAGCAGTTATGGGAGGGGCCAGCAAAGGCACCAACAGCTTCTCCTACTGTTTTTAAACTGCATTTTCTTGATTTGGCACTTGCCCAGTTACTGCAACCCTTTGTTTTCTTGAGTTTTGAAAAAAATGGCTTTGTGAATTTTTGCTATTTGATCATAGATTCCATTGGTTAACAGCACCTGGTACTTGGTAAACCAGAAGCCTAAATTCATCTGCTTTTGTGTTATCAATTTATACCAATATATGTTCAATAAAAGATATAAGCTGTATGAGTCTTCATTCAACACCATTTCATCAGTTCCTCCCCTAGGCCAGGCACTATTCTGTGCTTAGAATAAAATGGTGAACAAGGCAGGTAAGGCTTTGAAACTTGTATTCCAGCCAGAAAGGGCTTACAATAAAGATATAAAAGTAAGATAGTGTCATGCAACAATGGGCACTATAAAAAAAAAATTAAACTTAGTCTTGGGAGACTAAAAGAAAAGTGATGGGTATTTCAAATAAAATGGTCAGAAAAGTATTCTCTAGAAATAGAACCCTTGAACTGAACTGAGACCTGGATAAAGAGAAAAAGCCAATCAGTCTACAATCATTCCAGGCAATGGGAATAGCTGGGAAATGTCAAATGGCACTTAAAAGTTAAGGTTACACATTACTGTTCAGCATAAGTAAACCATTTAAAAACCACCCTTGGATTTCAATAAAAAATATAAGGACATGTAATAGTATTCATGATTTTTAAGCGGTATGAAAAATAATTACTACGGTTGGGGTATAGGCAATACTTTTAGACAGAAATACAAAGAAAATAATAATGTACAAACAAGACTCTTAAAATATTTCACTTGTGCTTAAAAACTGTAAACCTTACTTTTAGCGAATATGTCAACTGGTGATCCATCAGGCAAAAGCCATGGCCATCCTTTGAACTGCCATGCAGGACCTTGTACAAAAACTGCTACAACTCGGTCCCTATAAATAGAAAGGAAAGGAGAGAATATCTCACTTGAGCTTTAGTTACTGTAAATCCCTAAGGAAGCATCTCATAATTATTCATGTGATATAGTCTCCTGTCAACACTCCTGTGAGGCAAACATAGTACATGCGTTAGCATAACTTTTCATTATAATGTTACCATTAGAGCAAATTAATGATTGCTATACTTCGCATGCATCTGTTTTATACACCGAAGTCTTTTAAACATAATTACATGCACAATCCTTATGTGATCTTTTTAGCCTTTTATCTCTGCTCTTCTATTAATTAGAGCAGGTGCCTTCTTTTTAAATGCAATAAAAAGCAGCATGTGATAGATTAATCAATCAAAAACGTTCATTTTAAAATATTATTTAAAATTCAAATACATCTTAAATATTTTTCCTTAACCAAAAACATTAAATGACAGTAATCATCATCCATCTTATGAAGTCCCAAGGCCTTATCATTGACTTCTTCTTATTACTGGTAATATAGTAATCTGAGTACAGAAACCATCTGGACTTTTATAATTTTTCCAATTATTTTACAACTGTCACTTGTCTGAAATTCCACAGTATGTTATTTTTTTAAAGCAACTTGTTTTTCCAACCATTCAGCTTAGTTTCTAAGAAAGAACAAATCTCTCTAAGACCATTTATTTCATTAGTTTACACAGTATTTAATTAAAGTAAGAAATCATAATAAACACAACTGCCACATACAATTTAAGCCTATAAATAATTGGTGGGAACAATAACATTACCAGTAATGATTAATGTTAGAAACGTTTAATACGAACATTTAATATAGGCCAGGTGCTGTTTTAAGCACTTACACATTATTTATATTAATACATTTAAACTTCAAAACAACCCAGGGAGGTGAGTACTATTATCTTCCCCATTTTACAGATGAGGAAAGTGAATTGCAGGGGCATACCAGAGAACAGTCTACTAGCCTGAAACAGCTCAGCATACCAGAAACATACATCAATATTTACAGAGGAAAAGAGAGTACTGACAATTTAAAACAGCTTAGATGAAGGTTAGTTAAGTTTCTATTGCATGGGACACATTTAAATTTTACCCAAATACTAAAAAGATACTGACATTGAGTGATTGATTGACTGCTGTAAGTTTAAAGCAGTTAAGAGCACAATGAAGGCCAGAACAGTTTAGTACCACTGGCTTGAGTCATGCTAAGATATCAGCAGTTTTATCCACCACTGATTTTGCACTATGGGTGCAAATATCAACGTGGTAAAAAGGGCAAATTGTCCTAGTATTTTTATGAAAATAGTTTTAGCCTGTGGACCTCCTGATAGGGTCCTGGGGAATGTCCCTCTCCCTGTGTTCAACAGACCACTCTTTGCAAATCACTGCACTATACTATTCTCCCTCTTGCTGAGGAATTCTCTGTAGAATACAGCTAAACTTATTTCAAGAGAGTACTAGCATGGGTTGAAAACAGGCAAACAAGCAAGCAAGAATTAGTGAATTAATGAACAAAAGAATGAAGAATAAAATTATTAATCTTGTTCAACTCTGGGTATGTTATTGCTCCTGTTTAAGGACTGATAAATCATGAGAACATCCATCTTAGTATTATTATGGAAATAGTTTTGACCACACAGACTCCCAGAGTCTTGGGAACATTTAGAAGTCTCCAAATACACTTTAAGAACTACTGCATTAGATGCACACAACAAAACATTAAACCAACGTTACCTTGTATTCAAGTAAAAGATCTACAATACCTACTGAAGTTGTGAAAAACCATAAAGCTCTCAACCTGCTTAAAATTTCTTAAAGGCTAAAATTAAATCTTAAGCAAACTTTTCCCCCTTTTCATGGGCTATATGGCCCGTTCTGCTAAAACTGCATACTATTAAACAACCTCTTAATTTTATGATGTAATTCATACCGTACAACGGGGTTGAAAGCCCAAGATGCCTGCTCAAACTGAAGGGAATTTGCTTGATAGAGGTCACTGAGATCCTATTGGTTCTCACAGGATTAGCAGGGGAGTGGGATGATATGTCATTCCCTATAAAGGTTTATTTTTTTTTTCAATTTTTTTTTTCACTTTATTTTCCAAAAAGCTTTAACCTACAGAAAAGTCACATAGGAAATATAGGAGATTCCCACACACCTCCCTTCCCACCTCCATCTTTCCCTATCTATCAATAACATCCAACATGCGTATGGTACATTTGTTACAAATGATGAACAAATATTGAAGCACTACTACTAATCATGGTCAATGGTTTATATTATGGATTACTATTTACACTGGATACTTTTATAGGTTCTGACAAAATGTATAATGGCTGTTCCCATCACTGCAAGCTCATGCAGACAATTCCAATGCCCCCAAAATGCCCTATGAATTCTTGAAAGGGCAATTAAAGGAAAAACAAAATAGAGGTGTGGAAAATATTCTTAGGCTAGAATACCGATGGCTGGGGACTCTCACTAATATACACAAGCAATATTTTTTTTATCACAGTGATGATACACATTGTCCTTATTATAATTTTCTGCAAATAGCTGCAAACACATAATATACATGGAGTAACTAACTTCCCTATGCTTGATGGTTGAAACTGTCATCTTATTTACTTTATTACCCAAAGTATCTTTGTTAGGTAATGGGAGAATTACAATAAAAAACTATTTATTCTTTAGTCAATTGTTCACATACTATTATTATTCTCAATAGCTGAACTTCCTAATGTCTGAAGCCTAATAAGTTCTTCAAAGGTAAATTATATCTAATGTGCCAAGTACAGCATTCTCTTATATCAGACTTCATACTTTTACTCCATCTTACATGAATGAAATAATTTAAGATAATTCATGTATCTGAATTAATAGGCACTATATTTGAAAACACTTTAAAATTTTGTCAAAGGACATTTTAATGCAGTAAAAGAACTAAACCAAGGTGATATTATTCTTTTTTTAAATTATTCCCTTATAATAAAAGTAACAATGACTACATTTATCAGAAAAGATGAATTCCCTAAGTCAAAAATATAAAATATGGGTGCTGAAAACAACATTAGACTATTTCAAAAGAGCTGTTCTAAAAACTGACCTTGAACAAATGGAGAGAAGTTTCATTCTCTAGATTTTCTAGAAGTAGGATGCTGCTTCTTGTAAGTAAAATAAAGTTTAACTACCAAGAATATAAATTTCTTTACATATTACTAGAACGTTACTATTATTGATGACCAAATTAGATGCATAGACATTAACAAAGGTTTCAAATGATAGATTTTATTTAGAGCCCATTCTAATATTTTATACTTGTTCATGTAAGAAAAAAAATTAACAAAATTGAATATTAAAAAATTTTAGATTATCTTACCAGTCTTGAGGCATAAGTTTAAGGGGCTGGTCTACTACTCTATACGGAACTGTGACACTAATTGCAGTGCCCCCTGGCTGCATTTGGTCTTTTCTTCTCTGTATTAGAGTTTCATTTTCTCTTTGGCAACCTTGTTTCTTCTTTTCATCTGATGGGACAAATCTTTAAAAACAATAGAGATGAGAAAAAGTCAAATATATTCAGTGTAATGAAACTGGGAAAATAAATTATATCGGAAAATAATTGTTAAAACAGCGATAGTTTTAAACCAAATAAAAAAGTTTATTTTAAAATAAACCTGCTCTGCATGTAGAGATCATAATGTTTGAGAGTATAAGTCTTTCTTTTCCATGCCAAATAGAACTTAAGCTCACTTAGGCCATTAAGTTAGGGAGCATGTATGTGTCTGACTCACACATAGATATATACCCAATTTACATTCAACTAGCACTTAGAATTCTTCAATGTTACATAAAAGACCACACTAATCCTTGATTTCTCAAATGCTAATGGAAACTTTATGAGAAAGAAAAACTTTATTACAAATCAGAAGGTCACCTGAAATGAAGATGCTGCTGTGCCTAGCTAGGATTCTTCATTAGGTGACTTAGCCTCTCCAGGAGCTTCACATAACACCCCTTTCACATTTATGCCTCAGCAAAAGTCATAAAAGCCATCAATCTTCAAGGATGCTTTGTAAATTTTAAAGTAGGGAAAATAAATCAGTGTATGTCAAGAGCCTATTTCAGTAAATCTCTCTAGTAATTCAGTAAAATACCATTCTACCTATATGGTTCAATTCTCTACCTGTATCCCCCAACACAGATTTTCTCTAAACTAACTTAGCAGTCAGGAGAGCTGTTGCTAACTCCAGAATATATCAGTGTTCACAAAGAATTTTAAAGCAATTTTATTTTCTAAATATAATCTTAACACACAGTCCAGTAGCATATTTTATTAGCCTATGGTTCTGGGTCCCTCCAGTTAAAAGGGGACTACAATCACTGCATTGAATACCATTCTACTTTTAAAGTTTATGAGAGACGAAAGGCTGATGTGGAAAAGGAGATGAATAAAACCATAAGACATGAATTATTCCCTGTAAAAAATTATAATACCACGTATTAGAGTCATCATATAGTGATATTCATTTTGGAGTCATGAAAGATTTTAGTACATGGTAATAGTGATAACAACGAACTTTGCTTTTGACAAGATTGTTCTCATAGCTAATTCACATCTGATGGAAAAAGTTTAAATTTCCTGATCATTTTTAAATTTCCACAAGATAATCATTTTATTCCTTAAGTATTCTAGCTATTTTATTTCATAATCAGGCTCACTTAGAATGATATCTTAATGGAGTTCAAAATGTTTAAGTTCAATAAATAAATTTGTAGAGACAGAAAGTACATTAAAGGTTACCTGGGGCTAGGAGGAGGGAAAAAAGATTTTTAAAAAACTGTCTAACTTATTAAATATTACACATCTCTGTTTTCCTGCTTTTGATTTTTTTTTTTTTTTGAGGTATTGGGGCTGGTGATTGAACCTCGTATGTAGGAAGCTGGAATTCAACCACTGAGCCATATCTGCTGCCCTGAGTTGTTTTCAATTGTTTTTTTTGTTTTCAGGAGACACTGGGAACTAACCCTGGGACCTCCCATGTGGGAAGCAAGTACTCAACCGCTTGAGCCACATCTGCTCCCCTTGAAATTTTAAGATGGTGTAAAAGTATAAAATTACTGATACAAAATTACTTATAAACTTGCATAATGAATGAATAATAATTTTAGTCTTTCTAATAGGAGTGAAATGCTATTTGTGATTTTCATTCTGCTTTTCTCTAAACATCTTTTATTTACCACTGTTTTTCTTTTCTGGTCTGTCCTTTAAAAAAAAAATAGCTAGCCCAAGGTAATAATTATATTCTCCTGTATTTTCTTCTAGAAGCTTTATAGAGCCAGACTTTATGCTTGAGTCTATCATCTATCTCGAAAAAATTTTTGTGTATGGTGTGAGGTAGGGTTGATATTCATTTTTTCACCCCTATTCAGTTGTTCTAGTACCATGGTTTTTTTTAGCAGTTTTATTGAGATATATTCACATACCATACAATCTTTCCAGTGTAATTCAATAACTTTTAGTGTAATCACAATGTTGATTATACTAGTACCATTTGTTGATAGAGTTTCCAATTGAATTACCTTAGTACCTTCATTAAAAATAAATTGTGTGGGTTAATTTTTAAATTATTCATTATTTTCATTGATCTATTTATCTATTTTCATGCCAATATCACAAATCAGAGCAGCTTTACAGCAAGTCTTAAAATGAGAAGGTGTAAGTCCTCCTGCTTTGTTCCTCCATAATAACTTCTAGTTTCAATGCTGAATAATAGTATATCTTTTTAAAGACATTTTAAACTACTTTAAACGCAACATATATAGTACCATCTATGCATATAACCCATAAGAAATGATGAGACTATGAACTGCCATCACCACATTTGTGCATGCACAGTAATAAAAACTGTGTGTAACAACTGCCACCTAGCCCACAGCAACCATAAGATGCCCTCAATTATAAGACATATCCCAATTTAGAGATTTTAAATGGTGAAGAATAAATGTGTGAATCAGAACCAATAAAGCATGTGATGCTCCAGCCAACTAAATTTAACAAAGGATGTGACCAAAGTGCTATATAGTACAGCACCATCAATTCTGCTACCCTAGGTCAATTATCAATGTATCCTGTATCATTACAACTCCACTCTCAGGAATAAGCTTAGAAACATTAGCCAGTGCTAGCAAAGGCCAGATGGAGCAAAATTTAGGGTGCTAAAGTAGAAGGGAGCACCTTCCTACTAAACAGGGCAAAAATTAAAGCCTATCATGCTCTAGCCAAACTGAAGTCTTAAAGTAACACACCTGGGAGTGGACATGGCTCAAGTGGCTGAGCCGCCTGCCTACCATGAGGGATTCTGGGCTCGGTTCCGGTGCCTCCTGAATAAATGGAAGCAGACAAAAGGCAAGACAAATGAGGAAGCCAGCTCAGGGAAGCTGGTGTGGCTTAGTGGTTGGGTGCTGGCTTCCCACATGCAGGATCCCGGGTTCGGTCCCCAATATCTCAAAAATTTAAAAAAAATTTTTTTAATTAAAAACAAAACAATACAAAACAACAACACTAAAGTATTTTATTCCCATGCCTCCCCTCAATACAAGAAGTATGAACAGAAGAGTTCTGGGCTATCAATAAAAAATAATTATAGTCACCTAGTTTATAAGGGCTGTGCATCTGACATTCAAATATGATACTAAAATAATTTTGGTTTCCTAGACTATCATAGTTTAAAATATCTCTATGTATATATTTAGGCATTTATTTAAGCAGTATTTATTTCACTATGACTTTATCTTCTTTATTCATGGTAGGATTCAAGTCTCCACAATTTTACAGCAGTCTTTATTTTTTATTATGGTAATTTACATAATTTTGTCATCTCCCTACTAGACTTCAGGTTTCTTGAAGGCAGTGCCAATCAGATATATGGCATTTACACCAGCTAGTGTGCTGCTTTTTATTCAGCAGTTCCTCATATACTGGTTGAACCAAAAAATCAGTCTGAAATAATTATTTAGATATAACTATTTAACATTATATAAGATTTCTAAGAGCTCTAATGCCTCCACTGAGGAATTATAAGTATATTTTTGTGTCCATTAAAGAAAAAGATTTAAGGAGCAATGGCAAAAGGCATAACACAAATCATGACTTTTTAAAACTGTGGCTTAGGAAGCTGTAGCTCAAGTGGTTAAGCACCTGCTTCCCATGTATGAGGTACCGAGTTCAATACCCGGTACCTCTTAAAAACAAAAATACAAACGTAAAAACGAAATCTCATTGGTGAGCAGATATAGCGCAATTCCCAGTACCTCCTAAAAAAAACACGCAAACAAAAAAAAACACACACATATACACACACACCAAAAAAAAAACACCTATGCCTTTATTCCATTTCTGGAATGATAAATATGGCAGATTCCCTAAATAAGTGGATCAACATATCCAATAAAAATAACTAAAAATTCTGGATAAAGTATTAAGAACATCAAGTGATCTGAGTTAGCTAGCAGGAAGTATGGGATTCCTAAGCTTGACACTGAAAAAAAAAGGGAGCCCCAAAAAAGTAAGAACAACCTTGCATGGGGGGCATCTGCAAGCCAATTAAATTTGTGCTTTCACTATATTTCACTGGGCTCCTGGAAAAGGAAACAAAGCCCAAACCCTACCCTCAAAAATCTGGGACCCTAGGCATTAAATTAATTGTGAAGGTAATCTAGAAATAAACTTGCGCCCACCCTCTTCCAATCACCAGCCCTACTTCAACCCCCACCATGGTAATTGCAAGGAAAATTATAGTAAATGTCTCAAAACTGCAAACTGTACCTCACTTTAATTTGCAGTAAAAACGAGCAAGAGTATCTGGATGTTAAAAACCTCAAACTAAGAATTTAATTTAGAGCAATTTGTTAGACTGGTAAATGCCTCCAGGTGTTCAGCAGACACAAATGCAAATTTTCTCTGGAGTACTCTCACCTTCACTCCAGAGCTCAACGAATTTTCACAAATAAAACTTCAGGGAAAAGGAGTAGGACACAATGAAAATCTAAATGCACAAGGAAATGAGGCACCATGAACAAACAAAAACACAGTCAAAAGAACTAAGTATTTTATGTGATGCAATTATCAAAGGTGCAAGATTATAAAACAAGTTTGCAAATATGTACTGGTAAAAAGAAAAAAAAAACGCCAATGATGTGGGAAAATCTAAATAGAACTGCTAAAATTAAAATATAAGACATCTGGGGGCCCGGCTAGATAGCTCAGTGGATAAAGAGTGCTGGGGTACCACATGGGAGGCCCCGGGTTCGGTTCCCGGGGACCTCTCCGAGCGGGCAGACGGCCTTGAGAAAGGCAAGCCGCCGTGGGCAAGGCAAGAAGCCGCCATGGGCAGGGCGGAGCCCCCACGGGCATGGCAAAGTCACCCGTGAAAAGCGGAGCTGCCTCCTGTAAAACCGCGGAAGCCAACAGCCCGCAAAAAACATGGAGGACTGCTGCCCGCAAAACATAGAGCGGAGCCACCCAGGAATGGAGCAAGCCGCCGCTGGGGAGGGCCGACTCGGTGCGTCGCCGCAAAAGACGGGGGGGGAGACAA
>PVKH010035750.1:0-11695 GCA_004027955.1 Chaetophractus vellerosus
ATAATAAATAAATCTTAAAAAAAAAAAAGTATTGCTTTTTTTCTCAACTACTCGATTTCTATCTTTATCAGAACATTTATAGATTAGATTAAAAGATTCAGCTTTCTATAGGCATGGCAATATTATTATAAAAAGTCTAAAACAATTTCTTTAGAGCCTACTATAAACACAACCCAAGTGACTGTACAGACTCAGAAGTGTGGTCTTCATTGAAAACATGTTCTACACATTTGTGATGTACCTGGTCATTTTGTAAGAAGCCCAAGTGAAGATGCTTGATTAGTGGATGACAAGGCTTTAAAACTTATTTTGTGGCACCTGGAGTTTCTATGTTTCCCTGCTCTGAGTCTACAGAACCAGAATTCATCTTTCACTCATTAGTGCCAGAGAGCAGGAAAGATTTTTTCCCCCCGCATACTCATGCTTATTTTTAGTGTTTGTCTGAACTCCTACATACCAAGAAGCTAAGTGCCTTAGAAATATAAGTTTTCCCTTAGCTCATTGGGTATCTTATTTTCTCTCTCGTTAGTAGACATTTCCTCCTACATTCTTCCTTAAGTGTCTCACCCACAACTTCTCATAAAACCTAAGCTTTTTGACTTCCTTTAATTTATTCAGTACAATAGACAAAAAATAAAGGAAGAGATTATAAAATGTAGTGTTGGCCTGATTTTGAAATTTTTCTCTAGGTCATTTAACATGACTCCAGAGCCTTCTGCAGCACCAAAGAAGTATTCTTTTAAACTAATTAATGCATTGGAAAAAGTTATTCAAGAATTATTCTAATTTTATTTCTTTCTATCTACAGATAAATATACTTTTGATATTGAAAAATTTCAGCACTTGTTCTAAAGTGAAAATCTTATTTGCCTACAATTGAAATTGAGGGGAAGATGACCCATTTTTTCCTGTCTTCTATAAGCTTTCAGGTTCTACAGTTCTCATTTCTCCTGAATACTTTTTATCTTAAAAACATAAAATCTAATCTTAACTTTTATTATCATAACTCACATGGTGTTCATGAATATTATATAAATTTAAAGACAGATTTTAATTCAGCATCCAACTTTTCCATCCTTATCTCTGTATCTCCTATATAAGAAATATTTCATGTCAAACTTGATTGCTTCCTGCTTGCATTTGCCAAGCATGCGCCAAACTTCCCTAGCTCTGTGCTTTTGTTGATTCTCTTTCTTCTTTTAAAGTTAATGAAGAATAGGTTTACACTATGGTTTTATTATATCTGAAAAATGGCAAACATTGGGAATGAACATTAAATTTCTTTAAAATAGTACATCTTTGTATCTCTTGTTTTATTTATATAATGCCTTCAATATAACATCAGCTCATCTTTCAGATCCTGGACCTCTATTGGAGTAAAATACTCTGATTACTGTTTTAGAAAAGAAGAGCTTCTTCCTAACCCCACGAAGTTTAAAATTGAGTGAATTGCAATCCTAAAACATCGTAGATGCTCAATAGATGTTGAAAATGGTTTACTCTATGGCAGAGTTGGTGGATTCCTCCTGACAGGAATATGTTTCCCCATCCCAAAATATGTTTTCATTGTATGATTAATATGCTGTCATTGGTAATTATTTTGCTAAACAAGATCTTTTCCTTAAAGCGTTCATTTAAAAAACAAATATGCAAATCTAAAGAATGATATTGTAGTGGAAGCTAGGTGTTTTACTATCTCAGTACCTGCCACATAGAAAGCACTCAATAAAAATTAGTTGAATAAATGAATGAGTGAAAGGCAGATGAGATCCTTGGGAATCTGGAGAGAATTCGTCTTTAGGGAGGTGAAAGAAAGGAGTGGAGGGAGTGTCCAGAGGGAATGGGGGGAAATCTGGAAAAAGGACTAGTATGATTTGTCTTCAAATACTTTAAAATTCTGCCCGGTGTTAGCCAGAGGAAATGGATTGAAAGCATATTTCTTATTGGTACATCTGAATCTGATTAAGTGTAATTTTTCAGCATGAGATAGAATATATTCCTCTGCCGGCAGCTGATTTTTCTAGACACTCAAGAGAAAATAAAAGATAGTTTTTGAGATGATAATTTCCTCTGTGTTCCTTGGAGCACAAGGAGTAATAGAGTGAACGCCTTCCATTGAAGTCCCAAATTCCTCAAGCTTTCATAATTGATGGAGATTTTCTAAAGGAGGTATTTCTCTGTATTTTTTCAACTACTAGAAGATAAAAAAGAAGAGAATGAGGGGCTTTCTGTGAGGAGATAAGCCAGAATTCCCTACTAGGAAGCTGAGATAAGCAGTGGTTTCAGATATAGCAGCCCCAGCCCCTATTTGAGAAGTCCCTGGCACTGGCTAGAGGCTGTCCTCTGTGTTCATTTTAGGAACTGGAGCAGAGACAGAGTCAACAAAGGCAACTGAATCTCAATTCTTTTATGATAGTGCTATCTAAGGAATCTTAAAAATCCTTGATTCATGAACCAACATTTTGGTCAAGTATTATGGGTAATCTGATTTGTTCTCAATTAGAACAGAGGAGGGAAGACAATTCTGCCCTTTTTGTGCAAAAGAAGAATAAAATTTTCTTTGAGTTTTTGATTTCCAAGCTTTAAATAGAGAGGCATTCAACTGAAGCAATTATTGTATATATACTGTTCAACCCACATTACAAAGCACTGGTCTGGCAGAGAACTATTTTTCCCAAAGAACAAAAGATTAAAGGGAAAAAAATGTTTTGGGAAATGTTGAAATTACATTTAAAATTATAATATTTTGTAGTTATTGTGACTCTGTAAGCTAATCGGAGCCTTTCTGAAAGCAGTATGTGCAGTCTCAATTATGCTTCTAACATGTTGCATAGCCTTGAATAAATAAAAAATTGCTCTCTGCCTTAACTTTCCCATATATAAAACAAAAGAGACAATAACTTTTGGCTTGCCCTGAAAAATAGCTGGGAAAATTATTTCAAGGCACTTTAACATATGTACAATGCTACTGTAGTCTTTAAAAACAACATTTATTGGTTGATTTCTGATAACAAACTAATATACACTCTAATAGAATTGTGGTTTTTTGTTTGTTTGTTTTTTAAAGATATATTTATTTATTTACTTTTATCCATTCCCCCCCCCACCCCACTTTTGCTGTTTTTGTGTCCACTTGCTGGGCAATTCTCTGTGTCTGTTTCCTGCCCTCTCTTCTCATCCTTCTCCTTCTGTCTTCACCAGGATTCCATCCTGAGAACCTACGATGTGGGAGAGAGGTGTCCTATCACCTGTGCCACCCTAGTTCCTCGTTTTTCGGCGTGTCTTGTCTTGGCTCTCCCTGTGTCACTCTCCTGTTATGTCATCATCTTGCTGCATTGCTTGGCAGGGCCTGACAGCGCACCCCCTTGTGGGGCCTGACGGCTCACCCGCACATGGGACCTGGCAGCGAAACTGTTCACAGGGCCTGGTGGCGCACCTGCTTGTGGGGCCTAGCACCCACATGCATTCTATATTTTTCTTTAGTTTTACCAGGAGGTCCTGGGTATAGAACCCAGGTCCCTCTATACGGGAAACAGATGTCCAACCCTTTGAACCATATCCACCCCCCTAGAATTGTTTTTAATTTAGAGAAGTACAAAAACTTATCAAGATCTTCATAATACCATTATCCCCAAGGATCCCTTACTTGAGTTCGGAAACAGACTCTAGATTATCCATAAAGACTTTGGATCTAGAGGCAAATTTTATGTGTATCAGCCTCAGAAGAGTCCAAAGTTTTCAATATGTTCTCAAAAAGTAAAAAACTACTTCATCATGCAGAAATAACCTCTGTTATTATTTTGGTAAAAGCTCTTCCATCCTCTTTAGTGTGCACACATATATGCACACATGCAAAGACGAACATAAATATTTATTACAAAATTTTCATTATGCCAAATATAGCTTGTATAACCTTTTCATACCATAAGATGATTATGAATATTTTCCATATCATTTTATTCTAAAAACATGATTTTAATGACTGAATTGTATTCTATCTTATAAACATCCTATGACTATTTTAATTGGCTCTCTTTTGTTGGACAATTAGAATATTTACATTTTCTACTATAAATAAAGCTTCAACAAACTTCTATTCATATAAAAATTTGTGTAAACCTCTTAATTCTTTAGGATGATTGCCTAAAAGATGCTTCTTTGCTAATTTTATTACAATTATTTTTATTTATTGCTTCTCTAGTTTGTTCTACCAGCATGCAGATTACTCATTCTGAGGGCAGCAACTTTTAAAAATTTACTTTCTTATAAAATGTCTTAAAATTGAATATGGCTGTTCAGTTTATATGTTATCTACCGAAACAATGAGTTTGATAATTGCAGAAATGTACTTGTGTGATTTTTCCAGGTTATGCAATTTTTTGTCCCTTGGGATTGCTTTAAGGATTTTCCAATATTAAAAACAAAACACTAAAAGAAAGTTAAAATTATCTGACACCTCGGTTTTAGGCCTTAAATGTCTTCAAGTATACCATGGTCTTCAAGTAAGATTTAGTAAAAGGGTCACATCGAGATTTGGAAGAGAAATACTGAATAAAGATGCAATTTTTGTTTACCTTGTCTATGAAATAAAATAGAATTAAAACATGTCACTGCAACCAACCTTCTTTCAGCCACACTGTCTTACTATCAGGAAAAATATCTATATATTTTTGGTGAGTTCCTCACTTAAATGTATTTGTCAGCACTTGCCCTGGAGAACAACATCTATTCATTGGTAGTCTTTTTTGACCTTTCCAGAACTCGTGGATGGTTCATTCCTTAGTAAGTAAGTTTTCACTGGCAACCAGCATATTTCATTTATGAAGTGACCTTTCAATTTTTGTTTTTAGCAATGTTCTTGATAGTTGCCTCATTCTTCATAAAGCCAGGTGCATTCTAAGGTTTGGCAATTCTCATCCCACAATTAGAAAGGAAAGCTTGCTTTCTTAAAAACATTGTGCTGAAATTGCATTTGGTTTATAATCTGTTGATTTGAAAGTGATTTTGTTCTGTTTTTCCATTTTGTACTTCTAGCTTCCTATAGGCATTTTTGTTCAGTAGGTCCTGCCATCACCTCAAATTCATCATATCTTAGATATGATGAAGGGCAACCCATTACTCTCTTCCTCTTCTCTATTTCTCTTAGTTGAATCACTGGGTTTCCGATCTCCCAGGCTAGAAACCTTAGCCTCTTTTATGCTCTATATCTTTGATGATCTTATGCCCCAGATTTTCAGAATGTTTAAAATTCTGTTCTGTTTTCTCATGTACAATAGAAAGTTTCAGCAATACCAGAAATGTGATATTCTTTCCAATTTCCAAGACCATGTTTTTCATTCACATGTGGCACAGAAGTCTTTCGAGAGACCATGTTATGATTCCAGATTTGGTTCAATAAATTATAGCTAACTCTACATAGTATCCATCACCAAACCTACCTCACTAAAAATATTCTGATTTCAATTTTTCAATGCCATCACTACTCTCTACATGCCAGGTACATGCCAAATACTCCCAGATGGTCTCCTTGCCACCAGTAGATTCACCTTTCAATCCTTCCTTCATAGAACTTTCCAGCTAAACATTAGAAAGGACTGCTTCATTCATGTTCTTCCCTCCTCATAAATAATGACTGTCTATTGCTTTCTATAGGGTTTTAAATCATGGCAGAATCCTAGAGTTCTGCTCCTATACCTTAGAAACCACCTCCTATGAGAGAGTTAGTGATAAGAAAGTTAAGCTATTGGGCTCTGCTCCAATCCCTGCTGCAATCAGAATGGCTTCATTTTTATCTTAATTATATATTGGGGCTGGTTGCTAGTGCTATAAGTGTCATGCATATATATATATATATATATATATATATATGTATGTATATATATATTCTTATTTTTCTAGTTTATAAACGAATTATAATGAAAGAAGAGTAAATATTACTATTGCAACCCAGTAGAATGCAATATACACCTATTATGTACCTAGCTAATAAATATTAAATATGTACCTAGCTCATGAAACACTAAGTGAACAAATTTTTGTTTATTTATTTATGTATACCCTGCAAAGAAGATATTATTATCCCATTTTACTAGTAGAAACAGATTTAGGGAAGTTAGGTGAATTTAAACTGAGTCTGCTTTACCCACAAGATTTGTCTCTTTCCTGGGACAGGTTTAATTGGGTAGGGGAAGGAGGATAGGAAATCTCAGATGGTTCATCCCAATTTTTTTTTAGGAGGTACCAAGGATTAGACCCAGGACCTCATACATGGGAAGCAGGCGCTCAACCACTGAGCTACATCTGCTCCCCTCATTCCAATTTTAAGACAAGAGGCCCTGTATTAGGCACCAACCTCCCCATATTCTCCTATTTTCTTCTGTTGCAGGTCCCAGACGCTCAGTCTGTTTTCTTCACCTGTAGGAGCTGGAGATACTACCTCTGGAGTTTGAAACATATCCCCCTGGCAAACCTGGCTGTGAAGTGGAACTCAGTTTCCTAGCTTCTCACCTCCCATAAGCTCTTTTTTGCCTTTAAAGGCTTTGCTGCTAATCCCTGTAGAAAAACAGGAGAGGTTAACAGATGAACAACATGGAGAAGTTCCAAAACACAGAATTCTATAAATTCCTTCATTCATGAAGTCCCCTCACCCATGGCTTTTGAATGCCACTGAACTGAGTAATTTAAGCCTAGCACAGTTTCTGCCTCCAGAGTTTAGTTTCTTATAAGTGGTGTTCACCAAGGTTCCACTTCTGGAATCTTCGCTTTAGTAAGGGTATTGTGTATCCTTTCCTCTGTGATGGCACCTCTACCGAGTTGAAAGTGCAATTAAGACAGAACATTTGATGTTCCCTTGTCTAGCATAGCTTGTATCTGAGAATCTCAAGCAAGAAAACAAAGTCACTGCACCTCTTGTCTACCTAGAATTTCAACCTTTAATTCAGTAGATACATTTTGAATAACTATTATATGTAAAGGATAGCACCAGGAATTCCCATTCAAACTTGAAAGGGCAAAGCCCCTACTTCAATGAGCTCGCAGGTGACTGGGGAAGCAAACAAATACATGTTAAAGTAGAATATACTTGCTATCCTGGAAGTTTTCTGAGAAAACATTGGAGTATATGCATTTAAATCTTTCCAGGGGAAGCAGGGAAAGCCTTTTGAAAGAGATAGTATTTGAGATTTGAAGGAAGATGAGCTTTGAAGAGGTAGCAGTTGAGACTTGAAGGATGAATAAGAATAGACAAGTGGTTAGAGGATAATCTCGAACACATATAAACACAGAAGCCTGAGAAAGCATAGAATATTTGGGGAGCTTAAGTCATTCAATATTGCTACAGCCTAGGGAGTTGAAGATGATGCTGTCTTAGCAGCGACAGAGTAACAATGGCAATGTAATTGTATTTGGTTATTTAGAAAGATCACTCATATAGTCTTATCATAGTCATGTGATAATATCAGATTTTTTTCTAAAGTTTAAAAATATGCTTTGAATGCAGAATTCTGACCGTTGGTCCCAATAGACCTCATTTACTGCTGTGTGGATAAAACTGGGTTTGATGTTTTCCTCAAGAAGCTAAGATTCAGGATGTACTGGAAATTTTGCAGAGTTTGCCCAATGGTCATAGGACCATTATGCGATCTCGTGAAAGATTTAGGCATCTTATGATCTATTTACATAAAGCACATAACACTCAAAATTTACTGTATAAATAATGCCTATATATATACACATATATATATGTATATCTCAACGTTTCTTTCCAAAACTGATTATGAATTCAGTTTGAGCTAACTGAGGACATGGATATCAAAATAATTTTGTGACTGTCCTTTTCAGAATTAATCACACTGTGTGTTTACATTCCTATAATATTTTGTTCATATATCTTTTTGTGGCACATTAGGTTATATTTTATTTTATTTTTGGTTTAAATGCCTATGTCCGCATTAGTTTTAACATCAGAAAGACATGGATTAAACTCTCACATGTACCAACTATTAATCTCAGCCCCCATTATTACATCTGTAAAATAGGTATAGGGAAGCGGATGTGGCTCAAGTGATTGAGCTCCTGCCTACCACATGGGAGGTCCCAGGTTCAGTTCCTGGTGCCTCTTGGAGAAGACAAGGAAGACAGTGAGCTGACACAACGGACTGGCATAGCAAGCTGACGCAACAATATGAAGCAACAAGGAGACACAAAGAAGAAACACAATGAGAGAAACAACAAAGCAGGGAGTAGACATGGCTCAAGCAATTGAGTGCCTCTCTACCACAAGGGTCGTCACTGGTTTGGTTCCCAGTGCCTTCTAAAGAGAAGAGGAGCATACACAGAGAACACACAGCAAATGGACACAGGGAGCAGACAGTGAGCGCAAACAATGAGGGGGGGATAAATAAATAAAATAAATCTTTTAAAAAAATAGGTATACTTTTACTTACCTCCATTTTTACATTTGTAAAATAGGCATAATTTTATTTACCTCGCATGAAATATGTAAGGACTAAGTGCAATAAAATATGTGAAAATACTTAGATCAGTGCCTGCACATTTCATATTTAATCAATTACTATTGAATGAAAAAAATAAATACTAACATCTTGAATACACTTGTGACATAGGGAATATTGTCTTACCCTTCACTTGCTCCACATGTAGCAAAGTAAAGTATGCTCTTGGAACCCTGTTTCATTTAGCTGTTGAAAATAAATATACTGGAGAATGGGAATGGTAATGTAATATTCCTAGGTAATGGAATTGGACCAGTGACACTGCTTACACTAAATTTGATGTTTTTTTCCAACATTGTCAATATGTTTACTAATGAAAATTTAGTGGTGGTAATGAATATTGCTTAGGAATAGAAACAGAATCTCAATTCAAAGATTGTTTAACCTAAGTACTAATGCTCCTTAGTGAAAGAAATACAATAAATTAAAGATGCCAAAATTCAAATATGATTTAGAAATTGACCAGAATTATGTACATGGATTTTATTTTATTGGGCAAGCCAGAGAGGAATCAAAGATGATTTCCAATAATATACTTTTCTATTTATTTTTGCTGTATGCCAGAAGGAGAAAATGAACAAATACATTACAAAATCAGTTTTTTCTTTAAGTTGCAAATTAATAAAATGAAGTTAAGCTTTCATAATTTTTCCTCATTTCCATATCCAGGTTTTCTGTTAGGAATGAATGATTTCAGAAATCTCTAAACTGGTAATACAGTTACCTTGATACAGTGGAAGCATATTTTTACAAAGTTGACATTTTAAATAATGCAGCTTAGACTCATGAGAATAACAAAGGTCCTGGTTCTTAAAGTTTCCTTTTACTAACTTACTTGGTGACCTTTGTCAAGGCAACTTCTTATTTCCCCTTCTATAAAATTGGGGGCTTAGAGCAGGTGAGGTTTACGTTTCCTTCCAGTTCAGATAATCTCTGATGCCAAGTTAACTGCAGAGCCAGCAGCTTATATGCAGAGAAGACCATGATGATGATGATGATGATGATGATGATAAGGAAAGCAGTGGCTGTCTTTAATTGAGCATTTGCTATGGGCCAGAAACTCCAAAGTGCACACATTTGCTCAGTGTGTCCACACTTGAATGTCTTAATATGTGTCTCTGAGATGATTCTGAAATGAAGCTAACTATAGCCATTCTTCCAACTTTCTAAAAATTCACATTTTCCATTCTCTCTAGAAATGTGTTTTTAATCTGAGTGCAAAAAGGATTACCATAATAATTTATGTTGCCTCTGGAAGAGTTAATGAACAGTGGTATCAGAGTTCCTCTGCAGATGCCTTACTGAAATGCTTTTGAGTGTGCAAGTGGGTTATACACAGTGTTTTGCTCCCTTGCAACTCTAGACTCTGATGTAACATTGGACAAAATGCTTTGTGTAAAAGGGCAGATTTGTTTATCTTTGTTCTGAAATTACAATATAGTGCAGATACTTTCCCTCCAATTTTATTCTGTGACTGAATGCTCAAGAATTAATGTGGGTGTTAGAAGTTTCCAATAATAGGAATGTTGCCATAGACACATCCCTTAAATATGTCAGCAGTGCGTTATTGCATAGCAATACTTAAAGGCTCTCAAAAAGTTGTATTTTATGAGTTTCTGGAATTATTTAGTCGTGAAAGATAATTAGAGATTTGACTTTCAGCTGAGAAGTGGTCCTGCAACATGCCTTTAGAGTCTTGTGGCACGTTATTATGGGAGTCTTTGCAATTTAGTATAGAGAATGTTTAGAAGGTAAGAGATAAAAGTTAATGAGTCTCTATAGCTAATCTGAGATAGTCTTATAAGCTTATTAAAGATGAGAACTTGACAAGACAACATTAGTTGAAATAGATCATTTTTAACTGCCTTGCATTTGGGGGGAAATATGTTATCAAGAGATAGATTATTTTGCATTAAAGATCCAGCATTAAGAAATAAAAGAATCCTAGACCATCTTTTCCACAGTCTTTCAACTTATCATTTCTGCTTTTATCCCTCTTACCATACTATAAGAAATATTGAAACAGATGACTCTAAGCTATATTTCTGTAAAGAAAATTCTATTGATTAGAAAAGAGGATTAATATTGTGTCCCTTACACTGTGCTAAGTAGCAAATGTTCCTTGTCAAATATTTATTCAAATGCTTGCTCTATGCCTGGCACTGTCCTAGGATCATTAGGAATACAAAGATGAAAAGTCAAGGCCTCTGCAGGCAGTTAGTCTCGTATTTGTTATCTCTGGAGATCCTCATATTGAATTTGTAAATTTGTTATTATTGTATGATGGTTTGAAGCTATACATACCCCAGAAAAACATGCTATTAAATCTAATCCATTCCTGTGGGTGTGAACCTATCCTAAGTACACCTTTTTGATGATATTACTTCAGTTAAGGCGTGGCCCACCTCAGTCAGGTTGGGACTTAATCCTATTATAATATCTTTTATAAGAGAATAAAATTCAGGCAGAGAGAAAGTAAGCCATAGGAAGCAAGAAGCCAAAGCAGAACCCAGAAGAGAAGGAAGAGACCAGGAGACAGTACCATGTGCCTCACCATGTAAGAAAGGAGCCAAGGATCACTGGCAGCCAGCCCCAGAGTGCCAGAGTCTTCAGAGAGAAAGCATCACCTTGATGATGCCTTGATTTGGACATTTCCCTGGCTTCAAAACCATGAAGGAATAAATTCCCATGGTTTAACCGGATCCAGTAAATGATATTTGCTTAAGCAACCTCATAAACAAAAACATATAGTACCTTTTTTTTTTTTCACATTATAAAACAGAGGGTCAGGAAAGCTAAATAATTTGTCCAAGACTACCTATCCAGTAAAAGGTGGAGCAAAAATTGAATCAATTTCTATCTGTCTGATTGTCTTTCACTGTATCACACAATCTCCTTTACCCCAGCTATGTCCACAATGAAAGAAGAGTAGGGACTGGCAATCTTTATTAGCTGTGTGACCTAGGCAAGTGACTTTATCTCCTGGAGTCACAGGTTTCTCATCTATAAGATTAGGACAATAATATGCTGACCACAAAGGGTAGTTAAATATCGCAAGAGATAATGATTGTAAAGCACTTTGTATGTGTTTGGCAGGTTGTGGGCAGCAGGCAGTTGCTGTTGTAATTGTGGAATTAGTAATCTGAGTGGGATATGTTGGAATTTTTATGGTTCTCTGTTTC
>PVKH010035751.1:0-11693 GCA_004027955.1 Chaetophractus vellerosus
TTTCTATGAATTTTCCATGAGTTCTTGAAAGAATGTGTTTTCTAACAGGGGTTGGGTACAGCGTTCTATATATTTCAACTGAGTAGTGTTTGCTGATCACGCTGTTTAAAAGTTCTATATACTTACTGATTTTTTCCCGCTTGTTCTATCAAGGTAATGTTATATTAAAATATCTCACTATCATGTATTTGTCTATTTCTTTCTGAAGTTCTATACTTTTCTGCCTCATATAGTTCGACAATGATATTAGGTGTGGGCAAATGTGTATTTTTATCTTTATTCTATATAATCCTGGAGGGTTAACAATTTACTATTATTATCCCTATTTATTTCTGATAATGCTTTTTGTATTGAAGTCTACTTTATCTGAGGCTTATAGAACGTAATAGCTGTGTTTTAGTTAGTGTTTTTATGATATATCATTTTCTAACCTTTTACTCTCAAACTTACTGAACTCATATATTTTAGAAGTGTATTATGAAAAACAGCATGTTTTTTAATTAAAAATTTTTTTTTATTAGAGAAGTTGTGAGCTTACAAAACAATCAGGCATAATGTGCAGAATTCCCATACATCACCAGTCCATCAACACCTTAAATTGTTGTGGAACATTGTTACAGATTATGAAAGAACATAATCAGACTATTACCACTAATTATTGTCCATAACATACAATTGGTATATTTTTTCCACACACCCCCTAGTGTGAACACTATGTATTAGTATTGTACATTTATTATAGTTCATGAGAGAGCACTCTCATATTTTACCACAATCCATCTTCTACCACATGGTTCACTGTGTTATACAGTCCCATGCTTTGTACATTTTATCCAAGGCGTACACTGAGTGGCTCTCACTTTCATCAGAGTTGGGCAGTCATCACCCCAGTAAACCCTTGAAGTTTTCCTTAGTCCAAAAGAAAAAATCCCATACCTCTCATTATTGACTCTTAATGATTATATAGTACCTTCTTTGACAATGATGAAAGAATATTACAATGTTGCTGTTAACTATAGTCCATAAGTTACATTAATTATATTTTCCCCATACATCACATTCTTACCACCTTGTAAAACATTTGTTCTAGTTCATAGAAGACACTGTTGTATTTGTACTAATAACCACAATCCTCATCCATCAGCAGGTTCACTATGCTATTCAGTCTCTAGATTATTCTCTAGCTTTCTTTTAATTTACTTTTACACCCCTAGACTATTCCCATTTATAAACCAACCATGTTAGTTATACTCACTACAATTTATTATCATCAACTTTATCCATATCCACATATTTATAGTTAAGCTAACTGGAAATTCTACATACATTAAGCATCAGTACAACTTCTCTGTCCTCATCCCATTTCCTTGTAACCTATAATCTAGGTCTTTAACTCCATGTGTTTATTCTTTGTATTTAGTTCATGTTAGTGAGACCATATAATATTTGTCCTTTTGTGCCTGGCTTATTCCACTTAGCATAATGTCCTCAAGATTCATCCATGTTATCAAATGTGTACCAGTTTTATTTCTTCTTACAGCAGCATAGTATTCCATTGTATGTATATACCACATTTTGTTTATCCATTAATTGGTTGTTTGACACTTGGGTTGTTTCCATCTTTTGGCAGTTGTGAAAAATGCCGCTATGAATATCCATGTGCAAATGTCTGTTTGTGTCACTGTTTTCAGTTCTCCTGAATATATTCCTTGTAGAGGGATTGCTGGATGATATGGCAGTTCTATATTTAGCTTCCTTAGGGACTACCAAATGTCTTCCATAAAGGCTGCACCGTTCTACATTCCCACTAATGGTGAAGGAGTGTTCCTATTTCTTCACGTCCTCTCCAGCACTTGTTTTCTGTTCATTTTTTTTGTTGTTGTTGTGGCCATTCTATGAGGTGTGAAATGATATCTCATAGTTTTGATTTGCATTTCCTTAATAGCTAGTGATATTGAACATTTTTTTCATGTGCTTGTTTGCCATTTGTATTTCCTCTTTGGAGAAATGTCTATTTAAGTCTTTTGCCTGTTTTTAAATTGGACTGCTTGCTCTTTTACAGTTGAGTTGTATGACCACTTTACATAGCATGGAAACCAAACCCATATTGGATATGTAGTTTCCAAATATTTTCTCCCATTGAGTGGGTTTCCTTTTCACATTCTTGACAAAGTCCTTGGAAGCACAAAAGTGTTTAAGTTTGAAGGGAGCCCATTTATCCATTTTTTTCTCTTGTTGCTCACCTTTTGGTGTAAAGTTTTAAGAAACCCCCACCTACTACCAGTATTTGAAGGTATTTCCCTACATTTTCTTCTAGGAGTTTTATGTTTCTTACTTTTATATTTAGGTCTTTAATATGTTTTGACTTAATTTTTGTATAAGGTGTAAGGTAGGGGTTCTCTTTCTCTTTTTTTTTTTGAATATTGATATCCAGTTCTCCCAGAACCATTTGTTGAATACACTGTTCTGGCCCAGATGGGAGGGCTTCAAACCCTTGTCAAAAATCACCTGACCATAGACATGAGTGTCTGTTTCTGAACTATCAAATCGGTTCCATTGGTCTATATGTTTATCATTATGCCACTACCATGCTATTTTTTTTTAACCACTGTAGCTAGGTAATGTGATTTAAAGTTGAAAGTGAGAGTCTTCCAACATCATTCATCCTTTTTAAAGATGTTTCTGGCTATTTGGGTCGTCTTATCCTTCCAAATTAATTTGATAATTGCGTTTTCCATTTCTTTTTAAAAAAGGCTGTTGGAATTTTTATTGGGATTGCATTGAATCTGCATATCAATTTTGGTAGAATTGACATCTTAACTATATTTAGTCTTTCCATTCATGAACACTGAATGTTCTCCCATTTATATAGGTCTTTGATTTCTTTTAGCAATGCATTTTAGTTTTCTGAATACAAGTGCTTTCTGTACTTGTTAAGTTTATTCCTAAATATTTGATTCCTTTAGTTGCTATTGTAAATGGAAAAATTTTCCCAAATCCCTCCTCAGCTTGCTCCTTACTAGTATATAGAAACACTACTGATTTTTGTGTATTAATCCTGCCACTCTGCTGAATTCATTTCTGCTGAAAGCTCTAGTAGCTTTTTTGTAGATTTTTGGGGGGATTTTCTAGGTATAGGATCATATCATTTGCAAATAGCAAAAGTTTTACTTTTTCCTTTCCAATTTGGACATGTTTTACTTCTTTTTCTTGCCCGATTGCTCTACTTAGAACCTCTAGCACTATATTGAACAGAAGTGTTACAGTGAGCATCCTTGTCTTGTTCCTGATCTCAACAGGAAAACTTTCAGTCTTTCATCATTGAGTACAATGTTAGCTGTGGGTTTTTCATATATGCCCTTTATCATGTAAGAAAGTTTCCTTTTATTCCTATATTTTGGAGTGTTTTTATCAAGAAAGGATGCTGTATTTTGTCAAATGCCTCTTCTGTATCAATTGAGACGATCAAGTGATTTTTCTTCTTTGACTTATCAATGTGGTGTATTATGCTGATTGATTTTCTTGTGTTGAACCACCCTTGTATGCCTGGGATAACACCCACTTGAACTGGTGTATAATTCCATTAACTCTTTTAATGTGTAGTTGGATCCAATTGGAAAATATTTTGTTGAGAATTTTTGCATCCGTATTCTTCAGGGAAATGGGTCTCTGATTTTCTTTTTTCATGATATCTTTATATTGCTATGATATTAGATGACTGTTTCAATCCTTTTGCTTGTAATTGGTTTGTTGAGGTCTTCTTTTTCTTCTAAGGTCATTGTATGTTGTTCCTAGGGATTTTTCCACTTCATCTCCCTTGTCTAGATTCTTGGCATACCGTTCTTCATAGTATCCACTTATGCTTTCTTTTATTTCTGTGGGGTCAGTAGTAATGTCTCCATTTTCATGATCATTTCTGATTTAATTTATTTGCATATTCTCTAATTTTTTCTCTGTAACTCTAGCTAAGCATTTGTCAATTTTGTTGATCTTCATGAAGAAGCAATTTTTGGTTTATTAATTCCACCTTTTGATTTTCTATTCTCAATTTCATTTATTTCTGCTCTGATCTTTGTTATTTCATTCCTTCTGCTTGCATTAGGCATAGTTTGGTGTTCTTTTTCTAGTTCCTCCAGCTTGTACGTAGTTCATTGATTTTAGGTCTTTCTTCTTTTTAAATTTAAGCCTGGAGGACTAGAAATTTTCCCCTCAGCACTGATTTTGTTGCTTCCCACAGGTTCTGATATGTTGTGTTCTCATTTTCATTCATTTTGAGATATTTGTTGATTTCTCTTGCAATTTCTTTTTACCCATTGATTATTTAAGAGTGTTTTGTTTAATCTCCATATATTTATTAATTTTCCTTTTTTCTGCCTGTTGTTGA
This sequence comes from Chaetophractus vellerosus, assembly GCA_004027955.1. NCBI lineage: Eukaryota > Metazoa > Chordata > Mammalia > Cingulata > Chlamyphoridae > Chaetophractus > Chaetophractus vellerosus. Next base: position 4,385 of record PVKH010035751.1, read on the forward strand.
TTTCAACTTTATTCCATTATTATCAGAGAAAGTATGTTGTATTATTTTGGTCTTATTTATTGAGATCTGCTTTGTGAACCAACATATAGTCTATCCTGGAGAAAGATCTATGAACACTTGAGAAGAATGTATATCCTACTGTTTTTGGTGCAATGTTCTGTATATGTCTATTAAGTTTAGCTTATTTATCATGTTATTCAAACTCTCTGTTTCTTTATTGGTTCTCTGACCAAATGATCTATTCAAGGATGAAAGTGGTGTATTGAAGTATCCAACTATTATTGTAGAGACATCTATTTCACCCTTAAGTTTTGTCAGTGCTTGCCTCATGTAATTTGGGTCATCTCGGTTAGGTACATATATATTTATGATTGTTATTTCCTCCTGGCTAATTGCCCCTTTTATTAGTATGTAATGACCTTCCTTGTCTCTAATAACAGCTTTGCTTTTAAAGACTATTTCATCTAATAGAAATATATCTACTCCAGCTTTTTTTGGATACTGCATGCACGGAATAGTTTTCCAGTCTTTCACTTTCAAACTATTTGTATCCTTAGGTCTAAGGTGAGTCCCTCGTAGAGAACATATAAATGGCTTATATTTTCTTATCCTTTCTTTCTGTCTGTGTCTTTTGATTGGGGAGTTTAATCCATTAACATTCAATGTTATTCCTGTAAAGGCAGTTCTTAATTCACCTATTTTTATCATTTTTTCTGTCATTCTTGTTTTCACCACTCTTTTTTTTTTTTTTAAAGATCTATTTATTTTATTACATATCTCTCCTTCCCCCCGCTGTGGCGACGCGCCGAGAGTGGTCACTGTGCAGGCGCGGCTTTCCCCGCTTGTGGGCGGTCTCTGCGTCCGATCACGGCCGGCTTTCAGTTCGCGGGTGGCTGGCTGTGCTCCATCCGCGGGCGACCTGCCCTGCCCGTGGCGGCTCTTGCCATGTCCGTGGCAGCTTCTTGCCCTGCCCACGGCGGCTCCGGCCCGCCCATGGCGGCTTGCCCTTCTCAAGGCGGTCTGCCCGCTAGGAGAGGTCCCTGGGAATTGAACCCAGGGCCTCCCATGTGGTATGCCGGCGCCCTATCCACTGGGCTATCGAGCCGGCCCCTTCACCACTCTTTTTACACTTTCAGTTGCTTTTACTGATATAATCTTCATTTCTAGACTCTTTCAAGCCTCTCTCTCTTGCTTTTTGCTTTTCAGGTTGCAGCATCTGCTTTATATTTCCTGCAAGATCAGTCTATTGGTTACAAACTCTTCATTTCTGTTTATCTGTGAATATACTAAACTCATGCTCATTTTTGAAAGACAATCTTGCTATATACAAGTTTCTTGGTTGGCAATTTTTTTCTTAAATATGTTGTACCACTGCCTTCTTGGTTCCATGGTTTCTGATGAAAATTCAACACTTTATCTTATTGGACATCCCTTGTATGTAATGAATCACTTATCTCTTGCTGCTCTCAGGATTCTTTATTTTATCTTTGATATTTAACATTCTGATTAGTATGTGCCTTAGAGTATGTCTATTTGGGTTCATTAAGATTAGAGTATGTTGTGCTTCTTGGACATGGATATCTATGTCCTTAAGTAGGGTTGGGAAATTTTTTACCATTATTTCCTCAAATATTCTTTCTGCCTCCTTTCCCTTCTCTTTTCCTTCTGGGACATCCATGACATGTATGTTTGTACATTTTTTCTATTCTTTTCTTTATCTCTTCTTTTGTATGTTCACTTTTAGACCCTGCCTTCAAGCGCGCTGATTGTTTTTTCTTCCTCTTCAGAGCTGCTGTTGTATGCCTCCCGAGTATTTTCATTTTCACTTATTTTGCCTTTCAGTCACATGAGATCTGCTATTTTTCTATTTATGCCTTCAAATTCTCTTTTGTGCTCATGCCATGTCTCTTGATGTCTTTAACCTCTTAGCCATCTTATTGAATTATTAAGGAGATTTGTTTGAACATTTGATTCGTTTTCTCAACTCCTTTATGTCATCTGGAGGCTTAGCTTGTTACTTCGACTTGGCCATATCCTGTTTCTTGGTGTGGATTGTAACTTTTTTTTTGATGTCTCAGCATCTGATTTACTAGAAGTATTTATTCTTGGTCCATATTTTCTCTTTAGTCTAGGGCTTTTTGTTTGATTGTCTTTGTGCTACAGCCCCTCCTTGATACTTGTTCAACTTAATTTGGAACTTTATAGTGGCTCATGTTTAGCCACTCTGAAATTTTCACCTCTTTTTAATCTGTTTCTTGCCCTTTCTCCCTTGCTGATTTCAGAACAGGAGCTGAAAATGTGGTTGGTACTGCAAGCTGTGGAGGCTTAAGCTGCCCACATTGCCCCAGGAACTAATGAAGCTTCTCCCACCTTTCTCCCTTGCCAAGGGTAAGGGCAGGGCCAGAGCTGTGTGTAGTAATCCAAGACATGCAGGCCAAGACCATCTGTAGTTGTCCAGAGAGACTGATGAAACTCCACACTGCTTCCTCCACTGCCTGGGGCAGATATGGAGCCACAAGTGAGGGCAGCAAACTAAACTATGTGAGCCAAAACTGACCACAGTTGCCCAGGTCGACTGATGAAGCACTGACACCTCACCTCCACTGCCAGGTGCAGGAATGGCACCTCTGGTGTGCCCTGCAATCTAGTTTGTGCAGGCTGTACTGACTGCATTTCCTGTAGAGAGTGAGGGAGCACTGCCACTCTTCCTGTTCTGTCAGGGGCAGGGATGGAGACACACATGTGCCCAATTATCTAGTTTGTGGAGGCTGAAAGCAGCTGTAGTTACTCAGAGAGGTGGAGGAAACACTGACCTCCCATCCTTTTGGGGTGGAGATATATCCACAGGTTTGACCACCAATCTAGTCCATGTGAGCTGAAAGCACCTGCAGTTGCCTGGAGAGGCTGGTGCTTCCTCCCTGCTGGAGGCAGGGCTAGAGCCTAGGCTAGGCTGGGCAGAAAGAAGGTGGTCCCTGCCTTCACTGTAATTTTCAATCAGCCCTGCTTCTCCTCATGCTGGAGTCAGAGATAAAATGGGGCTACTGACCTCTTTCTGACTTGGACAAGTTCAAACTTTAACTGTTCTTAGAATTGGACTTTAGCCACCTGAATTTACTAACCTGTAGCTGAAATTGGTGCCTGATTATCTCTTCCTCCCCTGTTTTAGGGAAATGGAGCTTCATTCTGGCCAGGGAATAGCCGAGCTGCTGGTGGAGCATGAGCACCAGCCTCTGTAGTGTGGAGCACTCCACTCATGAATCTTCACTGCAGATGGGTAGTTTCCTTCTGTTGTTTTTCCAAGGATCTTGCATGATGTTCTTCTGGTCTCCTGGGCTCCCAAATAGGTGATTTAGGTTGCTCTGGCTGATTACTAATTGCAATGTAGGACAAGCTGACTCTTGGAGCTCCCTACTCTATTACCATTTTGTACCCTCCTTCCAGCAGCATGCTTTTCAATGAGTCTTAAAACTTTCTTTTTATTAGAGCAGTTAGTCCATTTATAAGTCAGATAATTATTGATATATTTGTGTTTCAATCTATTTCCTGTTTGCTATCCAGGTATCCCTCCTGTTGCATTCCTTTTCCTCACCTTTCTGCTTCTCTTGGATTGATCACATATTTTTATTGTTCCATTTTACCACTGTTAAGTGAAAATTACTTAGGTTTTATTGTTCTTTATGTGTATATATTAGTGATTACAATGTTTTTGACTTGGTCTAATGTTGATACTTTTACCCGCTGTCTAAAAATCCAAGTGACTTACAACATTTTAAATACTTTTACCACTACTTCTCTGGCTATATGCAATTTTTTTGTCATATATTTTAATTATGTTTACTTCTAATGCACTTTATTGTTATATAGCCAACATTTATTATGATTTACCCTCATATTGACTACTTTTATTGCTCTTCATTCTTTTGTTCATTGCCAATCTTCTATCTAAGATCATCTCCCTACTGCTTGGAAAATATCCCTTATATTTTCTATTATCTCTTGGAAAAATTGTTTTAATTTTAAAAATTTATTTCAAGGTATTTCAACTTCACATTAATTATTGAAGTTTTTTTTGTCTTTTTTTCCTGGGTATACCCACTCTAGACTTGCATTTATTCTGTTTTGGCATATTAAAGATAATATTTCATTGTCTTCTGGATTCCATTTTTTACATTGAGGATTCAACTGTCAATACAATTGTTCCTCCTTTGAAAATATTTTTTTCTTGTTTTTAAGCTTCTTTTACACATTATTATCATCTCAAGTTTTTAGTAATATTTGAAAGCTGTAGTTAGGTAGTAATTTGCTTGAAGTTCTTAGAAATACTTGAATTTATGCCTTTAATAACTTTGTGATAATTTTCATACATTATCTCTTCACATATTTCTTCTGCTTCATTCTTTCTCATTTCTTTTTGGGATTTCAATTATCCAAGTGAATTACTTCCTACTGTATCTTCCATACCTCTTACTCAATATTTTATTTTTCCACCCACTTTCCTCCATGATTCATTTGGATGTTTTCTTATGACTTATCCTCAAGGTCCCTCTATTAGTCAGTCAAAGGGGTGCTGATGCAAAATACCAGAAATCTGTTGGCCTTTATAAAGGGTATTTATTTGGGGTAGAAGCTTACAGTTACCAGGCCATAAAGCATAAGTTACTTCCCTCACCATAGTCTGTTGCCATGTGTTGGAGAAAGATGGCTGCTGACTTCTGCAAGGGTTCAGGCTTCTTCTTCCTCTTAAGGTTCTGTGGTCCCAGCTTCTTCAAATATCAGCTGTAGGTTGGAATAAGTCTCATCTCTCTCCCAGGGCTCATTTCTCTCTGGGTTCAGCTGCTCTGCTCTCTCCACACGGCCAGATGTAAACTATCAGATGAATGGCTCCTCTCTCTTCCCCGGGCCTCTGACGTATCTAATAAAGCCTGCTCCCTTTCCTCACATATCTGCTTCTTTGTGTATTTACTATCCTGGACTCCAGCGTCAAAATTCAAAACTCTCTCCTCTGCCTTGTCATTTTTTTCTGAGTCCCTGCCCACCGAGGAGGTGGGGACTTGACATCCCACTGACATGTCTCAATCAAAACCACAATCTTATTTTAATCAAGTAAAAATGAAAACTCTGAATTTAATACAATCTAATATGCTCAGAGGAACAGATTATTTTACAAACACAATCCAACATCTATTTTTGGAATTCATAAACAATAACAAATTGCCAAACATACTATGTGTCAGTGTTACACATTGGTGATTAGGTCATACACAACAAGCTCTGTCCTCATGAGACTTACTATTTAGAAGGTGTGACAGTTTGAAGCTTTTTGTAGATCCCAGAAATATGATACTCTTAGAGCTAATCCATTCCTGGGGGGGGGGTTGCCAATATTTTTTATTTTTATTTTTTGAATATATTTTATTTTAAACAAAACAATTTTATTGATACATACTAATAAAGCATACAATTCATCCAAAGTGTAAAATCAATGGTATTTGGTATGATCACATAGTTGTGGGTTCATCACTTCAGTCATTATTAAAGCATTTTCATTATTTCAATAATAATAATGATAAACAAAAAACATACAAACACACAAGAAAATTCCTTACCTCTCAATTTCTCTATGATTTCCCCCTGTACATAGCTGCTATTTCTGGTTATTCTATCCAAAGTGTATAATCAATGGCTTTTACTATAATCACAATGTTGTAATTCATCATCTCAAAAATTTTAGAACAAATTCATTACTCCAAAAAGAAAGACTCTACGCCTCTTAGCATTCTTTCCCCAGACCTACATAACAACTAAACTCATTTCATCTTTATAAATCTATTTATATTTACATTTTATACAAGCGGAATTATACAATATGTAGTACTCTGTGTCTGGTCCCCTTCACTTAGTATAATTGTTTTTTTTCTGTCTGATATTAACATTTGCAGTATTAACTTACATTTGTTCATCTTCAAAGAAAAACAGCCCTATATATGCAATTTTACCCATATTCACATTTCCCATAACATATTTATATTTCACACAATATATTTAGTTCATAAGGGGGAAATCATACAGTATTTGTCCTTTTGTGTCTGGCTTGCTTCACTCAACATAATGTCTTCCAGATTTATCCATGTTGTCATAAATTTCATGACTTCATTTCTTCTTACCACTGCATAATATTCTACACTTTGTTTATCCATCAGTTGATGGGCACCTGGGTTGTTTCCAAATTTTGGCTATTACGAATCATGCTGCTATGAACATCAGTGTGCAGATGTCTATTTGTGTCACTGCTCTCAGTTCTTCTGAGTATATACCTAGTAATGGTATTGCCAGGTCACATGACAAGTCTATATTCAACTTCCTTAGGAACTGACAAGGAGTCCTCCACAGTGGCTACACCATTCTACATTCCCACCAGCAGTGAATAAGTGTTCCTGTCTCTCCACATCCTCTCCAACATTTACAGTTTTCTGACTTTTTAATAGTGGCAAGTCTAATAGGTGTGAAATGAAATCACATTGTAGTTTTAAAAAATTTTTTATTATTTATTTATTTATTTTTAAAGATAATTAGATTACATAAATGTTACATAAAAACTGGAGGAGATACCCATATTCCCCACTCCCTACCACTCTCATACTTTCCCACATTAACAACATCCTTCAGTAGTGTGGTACATTTATTAAAATTGATGAACACATATTGGAGCATTGCCACTAAGTGTAGATTATAGTTTACATTATAGTTTAAACTCTCTGCCACACAATTTTGTTATGACAAGATATACAATGGCCTGTATCTGTCATTGCAGAGTCATTCAGGACAATTCCAATGTCCTGAAAATGCTCCCACATTACACCTACTTTTCCCCTCTCCCTCCCCTCAGAACCTCCAGTGGCCACTGCCTCCACATCAATGATAAAAGTTCTTCCAGGGGGCCGGCTCAATAGCCCAGTGGATAGGGCGCCGGCATACCACATGGGAGGCCCTGGGTTCGATTCCCGGGGACCTCTCCTAGTGGGCAGACCGCCTTGAGAATGGCAAGCCACCATGGGCGGGCCGGAGCCGCCGTGGGCAGGGCAAGAAGCTGCTACGGACAGGGCAAAAGCTGCCACGGGCAGGGCAGGTCGCCCGCGGATGGAGCGCAGCCAGCCACCCGCGAACTGAATCAAGCGCCGGCCGTGAACGGACGCAGAGACCGCCCACAAGCGGGGAAAGCCGCGCCTGCGCAGTGACCACTCTCGGCGCGTTGCCGCAGCGGGGGGAAGGGGAGATATGTAATAAAATAAATAAATCTTTAAAAAAAAAA